>JBBPBX010104946.1:0-11656 GCA_038048925.1 Garcialebias charrua
GAGTTTTTAAATCTCTGAATCTAAGTCTGAATGTTGTTATATGCGCAGGCTTTAAAGTTATTGATCCTCGCTACGAACATCCATCACTCAAAAAGTTCAGCTCTTTATGAAAAAACTAAAACTGATATTGTCAACAAGCCCTGGAGCTCATTAAAGCCCTGATGATGATGATGATGATGATGATGATGATGATGATGATGATGATGATGATGATGATGATGATGATGATGATGAGTGAGAGATTCAACCGTTCAAGAAGAGGTATTGTTCTTTTATTATTATTATCTAAATAATCTTTTTTATTTAAAATCATAATCTTATTAACTTGTTTTTTTTTTACCTCTTTGTGTTTTATTTCCAGTCTGGGACAGAGGTAGCTGCTCTCTTCTTCCACTTCAGGGACAGACATCCACCAGAGATCACCTGCAGCTAAGAAGTGTGTGATGACTGAACTGAACTCTGAACTTTTCCAGGACCTGTCCCACCTGGGGGAGCAGGTCCAAGAAGAGGTTGTGAGTAATGAGGACAAATACAGCCACACTGCTGCTACTGGACAAAAACTTGATTAGTTAGATTGTACTGTTGCTGCTCATTTTTCTGGTTCTGACTGTTATTGTATTTATTAAGATTTTATTATTGTTAATATAGTTTATTTATTGTAGAGTGCTGTTTATTTAAAATATCATCCAAATGGGTCACTTTTATTTATTACTACAATACAATACAAACATATTTTTGGCATATTTTCAAAATAAACATTTTGTAAGTCTTTATTTTGTCTTTTTTTTTTGTACTGAAAATAAACCGAACCGAGCCCTTCTTGTAGTTTAACCGAACCAAAATGTGATTTTAGCGTACCGTTACACCCCTAATATATATACATACTGTATATATATATATTAGGGATGTACCGATCCACATTTCTTACTTCCGATCCGATACTGATACTTAACTCTGCGTATCGGCCGATACTGATCCAATTCCAATATCACCATCGCAGATTTTATACAGTATGAGGCTGTAATAGTGATTTTTTTTTTAACTGAGACTATTCTGTGACTACCGTTTTAACATTGTGTGAGTTAAACCCAATGAAGACACTCTGGGCCTCACAACAAGAAAAACCCAAACTTTAATAGCACACAAGAGGCAGGTCTATATCACAGATGTCCTTCTCACTCATGGTGCAGCTGGAAAACGAATACCGCTAAGCATTATGGGAAAGACAACAAAATCCACTCTCGTAGCAGTTAAGGGGAGTGGACTATGTTGTCTGGAAAAAGGAAATTGAGCATATAACGAACAGCTGGAAAACCAATTAACACTAATTAGGTCAATTGACAACATGATTGGGTATAAAAAGAGCTTCTCAGAGTGTCATTGTCTCTCAGAAGCCAAGATGGTAAGAGGATCACCAATTCCATCATTGTTGCGCAGAAAGATAGTGTAGCAATACCAGAATGGTGTTACCCAGCGTAAAATAGCAAAGACTTATCATTAAGTTATCATCATCAACCATGCAGAACATCATCAAAAGATTCAGAGAATCTGGAACAATCGCTGTGCGTAAAGCCCCCGGTAGAGCTGCGCGTACTGCCTGTACGCCTCTTTACGACGTACGTACGCTGAGGCACAAGCGTAGCGCCGCGTAGCCCCGCAGGGCACGAACGCGCAAAGCTCTTTTTTTACGACCGTGCACGCTTGCGCGGTGTCTCACCATAAATTGGCCGGGGCCGGACTGTTTTGTATGTTACACAAATGAATTAAATTCCCCTTCTTCATCGCTGATCAGGACTTTTGTTTCGTTTTTTTGCCAAAAGTCAAGTAAAAGCTTCATCCTCCGTTCACTCCATAACTGAAATCAATGAATTCATGTCCTACCTGGCTGCGCGAGGTTTTAAATATTTCCTGGTGGGCTGTGGGCTGCAGGAAAAGCGCTCCCTGTTTTTATTTATATTTTTTAGAAGTTTTTAGTAACATATAAAGTAAGGCTGGGCGATATGGAAAAAATCATATATCACGATATGGACTTTTTTATATCACGATAACGATATATATCACGATATAAAAAAAAACTTTGGTCCAAATTTTTCCTGTACACACACACACATCGTGTTGTATATATACAACACGATGTGTGTGTGTGTGTACAGGAAAAATTTGGACCAAAGTTTTTATTTTATTTTTTATTTTATTTTACTACAGATACAGTTACAATTATAAGAATGTGAACAAAAAGAACAAGGAAATTTGGACCAAAGTAGAAACTTTGGTCCAACTTTGGTCCAAATTTTTCCTGCAGGTGGCGGTAAAACAACGGCTGCTAATAAAACCCACGAAGAAGAAATCCGCTCTGACTGGAATCTGGAGTAAACAAGGCAAAGAAACAGAAAAGAGAAAACGTTGCGTTTGATTCCGGTTCTGTTGTGTCTCTGGTCTGTTTTGTATTGGTTAACTGGACCCGAGTTCGGACTCGGTTGGACTTCGTGTCCTCTGGACCCATTTTGTCTCCGAGTTTCAGCGGAGCGAAATAATGGAAGCTAACAAGGTGAGCTTCCCCCTCTTTTTGGTAAAAGTTCTTCTTCTTGGGCTGCCTGCGCAGCTGTTTCTCCATGTTGTGACACCCATAGATATCTGGTGACACCGGCTTCATGCCGGCTGCGTCTCTGTTGAACTCGAGTTTAACAACGTAAAGCATGCGTCGCAAACCCGCGCGTGCGTCAAACATAAAGCAGCGCCGTCATCTCGCAAAACCACAATATGAAGCTTCTTTGCGACCGTTATTTTTTTATTCTTATTTATCACGATAGAGACGATAGAAGGAAAGTAGCACGATAGACACGTTTCTATCGTCCCCACGATATATATCGTCATATCGCACAGCCCTAATATAAAGTTAGAAAGACCGCAGCGGATGCAGCCAAGCGACCGCGGCTCGGGTGCAGCTGAAGCCAGGTTGCCCCACTCGAGCTGTCAATCATTTCAGTAGGCATGTCAGCAAGTGACCAATCAGCGACCTCAGTTTGCCCCCTCCGCACGCAGCGGCTCAAATTACAACAAGGATTTTGGAGCGAAAACGCGAGCATTTAACGTGAGAAAGAAAGCAGAGCTGTGCCAGCGAACGCGTGCGCACAGAATGCGCGCGTAGAGTGGTGTACAGGCAGGACGCTCAGCTTTGCCGGAGTCTTAAGGGTCAAGGCCATAAAACTCTACTGGATGCTCGTGATCTCCGGGCCCTTAACATCACTGCACCTCAAACAGGAATGCCACTGTCAAGGAAATAACAGAATGGGCTCAAGAATACTTCCAGAAAGCATTGTCAGTGAACACAATCCACCGTGCCATCCGCCGTTGCCAGCTGAAACTCTACAGTGCAAAGAGGAAGCCATTTCTAAGCAAGCTCCACAAGCTCAGACGTTTGCACTGGGCCAGGGGTCATTTAAAATGGAGTGTGACAAAATGGAAGACTGTTCTGTGGTCAGATGAGTCACGATTTGAAGTTCTTTATGGAACACTGGGACGCCATGTCATCCGGACCAGAGAGGACAAGGATAGCCCAAGTTGTTATCAACGCTCCGTTCAGAAGCCTGCATCACTGATGGTATGGGGTTGCATGAGCGCTTGTGGCATGGGCAGCTTGCATGTCTGGAAAGGCACCATTAATGCAGAGAACTATGTTCAGGTTCTAGAACAACATATGCTCCATCTAGACGTCATCTCTTTCAGGGAAGACCCTGCATTTTTCAACAAGATAATGCCAGACCACATTCTGCAGCAATCACAACATCATGGCTACGTAGGAGAAGGATCCGGTACTGAAATGTCCAGCCTGCAGTCCAGATCTTTCACCTATAGAGAACATTTGGTGCATCATAAAGAGGAAGGTGCAACAAAGAAGGCCCAAGACGATTGAACAGTTAGAGGCCTGTATTAGACATGAATGGAGAGCATTCCTATTTCTAAACTTGAGAAACTGGTCTCCTCTGTCCCCAGACGTCTGTTGAGTGTTGTAAGAAGAAGGGGGGATGCCACACAGTGGTAAAAATGGACTTGTCCCAACTTTTTTGGGATTTGTTGACGCCATGAAATTTTGAAACAACATATTTTTCCCTTAAAATGATACATTCTCTCAGTTTAAACTTTTGATCTGTGATTTGTGTTCTATTCTGAATAAAATATTAGATGTTGGCACCTCCACATCATTGCATTCAGTTTTTATTCACAATTTGTTTAGTGTCCCAACTTTTTTGGAATCCGGTTTGTATTTTGCGAGTTTTTGTTTTTCATTCTGGTTTGCTTTGCATTTGGTTGACTTTGCAAAAAATAATAAAAATTAAAGTATTATAAAAGCTAAAATGCAGATATACAGTATACTGTACTGCACATTAACATAAACTAAACAGGTTGTGTGACAGGTTATTTCACAGGTAGTGAGTATCATTGGGACTGAATTATGATGGTAAGGTAGTGACATATATGATACAGCCCCATAGTGCAGCAGCAATAAAAACATTGGCTGTCACAGCTAGTTTTAGTCATATGAGCTGTCACAGATGTGGCTTGTTGCAATGTTATTGCCATTTGTTCAGTGTTATTATCAAGAGTTTAATAAATTGACAGCTTCAATTCAATTCAATTTAGTTATATAGTGCCAATTCACAACAAAGTTGTCTCAGGGCACTTTACAGAAACATTCATATACAGTACACAGTAAAGTCAATTACAAAAGTTCTTTATTGTGGATAATAGCTCTTTTAGTCTTTTCGTACGCGATGGCAAATTCCTGTATCTTCTGCCTGAGGGAAGTTCTGAGGGTAGTTCTAGTAAGTTCTTCTGCCAGGCATGCCCAGCTACCCACAACACATTTGGGTCTACCTGGTCTGTCTGGTTTCTTGCCCTCACCAAATGAGTCAACTCACAACCAGGTGGTGATTAGTTGGCAGCTCTACTCCTCTTTTCACCTGTTTCCAAAACATCCAGCTGCAAATCAGATGAAACTAGGGATGCACCGATAAATAGGCCGGCCGATCTATCGGCCCCGATTTCCTTAATTTGGGGAGATCAGTGATCGGCCGATCTTTAAATGAGAAGCCGATTTTATCCACCGATCGCATCTGCCTCCGCAAAGGTCGGAAAATCATGAAAATTTAGGGTGCATTTTGACCTTTTAACAACTGAAAATCGGTATTGGCCAAAATCGGAATCAGCAGGTCAGACTTTTTAAAAATTGGTGATAGGCCAGAAAATTGAAATCGGTACACCCCTAGATGAAACAACTAGAAACTCTGTCGTCAGTGGCCTAGTATGTCCTGGTGCCATTTGCACTTATAGACACTTATGTTTAAACATGGTGTTTGTGATGGATAAACCATGACTAGCATATAATAATGAATTAATAATAATGAATTTAATTTATAACGCACTTTTCATTAACAAAAATCTCAAAGTGCTACAAAGTGCAACTAAAATCAAAGATCAGCATAAGTCCAATGACAGAACACCACTTGGGTTCAGATCAGAGACGTTGCTCCTCCCAATCATGATGTCCTGTTGTTACCCAAGTGGAAATGTAACGGTCTAAGTAAAATGATAGCAACTAAGCAGGTTAGAGTTAAATTATCTCTACGAATGACAGCAGATCCTGAATCAGCAGTCAGCAGTGGTGGGCCTCCGACCGCTAGAGAGCGCTATTGCGCTAATCCGCTTATAGCGTAGCTAAATAATCTGTTAGCTTTACAGCGGATTAACTAACTTTTATAATTCATACGCGGTTTTGTGCTATTTTTATTTACAATGCAGTACCGCTAATAACTAATTATCTATCAGTAAAAACGAAATAACGTATTTACGAGCTCGGACGACAGCACCGGATGTGGTCCGTCACTAAAAAGCGTCCCCCTCAGTCTCTTGGTGTGTGCTCTCTCTACAGCAGTTAGCAGCCAGTGTGTTACTCTGCAGCCTTATTGCTTGTTTTCGAAGAGTCAGACGAAGAGTTTTTAACATGGAGGGTGAACTTATGGATGTTTCTCAGCGGCCTACGCGACGCGTCTGGATTTTAAAAAGTATTTCGCATTTGCCCTCTTCAAAATGGCGGCCGCGACGGCCACAGAAGATAAGGACTTTCCATGAAAACACGGTAAAAACAATTATTTCTTTGCTGAGAAAAATATACTTCTTAGCTGACTTTATAGCACAAGGTTTTTCTGAGCTTAACCGGTTCAAATGGTCAAATCTGCTGGTTTAAAAAATAATATTTCGCCATTTGCGGCCGCCATTTTGAAGAGGGCAAATGCGAAATATTTTTTTAAATCCAACAGATTTGACCATTTTAACCGGTTAAGCTCAGAAAAACCTTGTGCTATAAAGTCACTGCTTTGTTTTGTTTTGTTTTTTTGAATGTCCAGAGGACCAGACTTAGCTTTTTTAGATCATTCTCATTTCCTGGCCGAATAGAATATATGTACGTAAAGTATTAAATAAATCCTTTGATTTTTGTAATTTCATCCTTTTAGGATCATTTTATTTACTTTTCATTAAATCTGTTGACTGCCTATAGAAATTTTGATAACAGTTTAGTCCTGTGTATAAAGTAATGCTAATTTTTGTTTTGTTTATGACCTTGTTTAGGTCAGGGTTTTTTTCAACCCCTGTTCCCACCCAGGATGGCATTGGCAAGCTACCGGACCACCACAGCTGTGCGGTAGGACTTAAATTGCACCAAACTATTTGTTTTTTTCTGGACATATTACCCTGGATCATGAACTACAAACTACCAGATTATTGATGGACCTTTAATCATCCGGGATTCAAGAACCGATTTAAAATAGAAAAAAAAAGAACTCTTGGGTGTAATCAGGGTCTGTTTTGTTGTGTGTATTTTTTGTCTATTGGTTATACTCAAAGAAAATGATTATTATTACAAACAATATTATTATAAATACCTTCCTGTCTATTGGTTATACTCAAAGAAAATGATTATTATTACAAACAATATTATTATAAATACCTTCCTGTCTATTGGTTATACTCAAAGAAAATGATTATTATTACAAACAATATTATTATAAATACCTTCCTAAGTCTATAGTACAATACAAACAACTTAAAACTTGCTTCTTGTCTGATGGTGTTTTATTTTAGAATTAGCGGTTTAGAATTAGCTTCCCCTAATTTTTATAAGACATTAGTGCTTTTGAAATTGTGGACCTAAATAAATTAATTAGTGCTTTAGAAATAGTGGAACTAATTTTTGGGTTAGTGCTGCCCAGCACTGGCAGTCAGGTACAATGTATACAATACAATACACAGTCATATTGCTAACATGAGCTGCAGCCATGGCTCCAACCACTGAATGTGTGGCTAAACACCATCTGAAGCATGAGTGACAAAGCTGCTAGCTGGGTGGAGGGTGGGTGTGGTTTGCACTTCATTTCAAACAGCATATCAGCTAAGGCATCAGCTGAATAAACCACAAACTGGTTTAACCGCATGACGGCCACATCGCTGCTGAGATCCAAATATGATCGGTTAAGTCATTGAACCCATGTGTGGTAAATTAGTCCCATGCAGCGTTGACCAGTACGTGATTTCTGGTATTTTTTCTACCTATTGTACACTTGTGTTCAGTTACATCATAAACTTAGCTCACTCTGATATGCTGTCTCTGATTTAAGGTGACACAGGTACCGGTAAATGCTTTTAGGAGGCTCCTCCCTTCTTTGCTCGTCATCACTTCTACTCGGGACAATCCCTGGCCGATTCAAAAGGAAAGCAAAATGTGATTTTCCCATCTTTCCTATCCACTAACACATTCACATTTTCTTGACTCGTAGGCTGTAATGATTGCAGTTGATCATGAAAGTGCCCATGACTCAATTTGTCATCAAGTCATTTACTGGTTGGTTGAGAGAGAGCCATAATGGAACTTCTGCTCCAACAAAAGCATGCTTGAATTTCCCCTAGTTGCAAAAAGACTTTTAACCAACCTACACTGTAAGTTCATGGTTTTTCAGGTATACAGTATTCTAAAATAAAACGTAATAATTTGACTAGTCAGGACCACACCACCCCAACAAAATGTTGAAACTGTTATAATTTTCTGCAGGAACAAACTCAAACCTTTTCTGTAAATACAGATTTACAGGGGGTCCCCGACTTACGAGCGCTCTTACTTACGAGGTTCCGGACTTACGAGCTCACTAACGAACAGTACATTTGTAAAGAACATACAGAAAATACAGCACTTTTATGTGTTTTTAGATGAAAGTGTGTTAGCTAATCATTTGGAAACAAGTTTCTGAGCATGTTCATGAACTAGTATGAACGTTTGTGATGAAAAACGAGTGTTCGAAGTAGGGCTGTGCGATATGACGATATATATCGTGGGGACGATAGAAACGTGTCTATCGTGCTACTTTCCTTCTATCGTCTCTATCGTGATAAATAAGAATAAAAAAGTAACTGTCGTTTTGCGAGATGACGGCGCTGCTTTATGTTTGACGCACGCGCGGGTTTGCGACACATGCTTTACGTTGTTAAACTCGAGTTCAACAGAGACGCAGCCGGCATGAAGCCGGTGTCACCAGATATCTATGGGTGTCACAACATGGAGAAACAGCTGCGCAGGCAGCCCAAGAAGAAGAACTTTTACCAAAAAGAGGGGAAGCTCACCTTGTTAGCTTCCATTATTTAGCTCCGCT
This sequence comes from Garcialebias charrua, assembly GCA_038048925.1. Lineage (NCBI taxonomy): Eukaryota > Metazoa > Chordata > Actinopteri > Cyprinodontiformes > Rivulidae > Garcialebias > Garcialebias charrua. Next base: position 8,700 of record JBBPBX010104946.1, read on the forward strand.
GAAACTCGGAGACAAAATGGGTCCAGAGGACACGAAGTTCAACCGAGTCCGAACTCGGGTCCAGTTAACCAATACAAAACAGACCAGAGACACAACAGAACCGGAATCAAACGCAACGTTTTCTCTTTTCTGTTTCAATGCCTTGTTTACTCCAGATTCCAATCAGAGCGGATTTCTTCTTCGTGGGTTTTATTAGCAGCCGTTGTTTTACCGCCACCTGCAGGAAAAATTTGGACCAAAGTAGGTCCAAAGTTGGACCAAAGTTTCTACTTTGGTCCAAATTTCCTTGTTCTTTTTGTTCACATTCTTATAATTGTAACTGTATCTGTAGTAAAATAAAATAAAAAATAAAATAAAAACTTTGGTCCAAATTTTTCCTGTACACACACACACATCGTGTTGTATATATACAACACGATGTGTGTGTGTGTACAGGAAAAATTTGGACCAAAGTTTTTTTTTTATATCGTGATATATATCGTTATCGTGATATAAAAAAGTCCATATCGTGATATATGATTTTTTCCATATCGCCCAGCCCTAGTTCGAAGTAGCGCTAGCATAAATTTTCGGACTTACGACCGAAAATACGGACTTACGAGATAAGGCTGCATGATTAATAGCATTTGCGATTATCTCGCGATATGTTAAAACGCGATTCACTAATCGCACGGGCTGCGATTTGACTGGTCACGTGACTTGGGAGTGAGCCGACGGGCTGCGCGCAGCTCTGAGCGGAGCAAAACAGAGCAGAGCAAGGAGGAGGAGACCGTGCGCTCCAACACAGTTGCTTCAGGCTCGACAGAAGTCATAAAAGTTATAAATTCAGGTAAGTTAGCCCATGTAAACGTGTATCTGAGCTTAGAGGCTGAAACACAGAGACCGCGGGAGATAAACAGAGCGCGAGCTGGTCATGTGACCGGGTCTGTTTTGACGGTGCCCGGTTAGCAGCTAGCTCAACAAGCTAACGTTCTGCATGAAAAAGCGCATTAATCTGATTTTTTTTTTAAACAGTTGTGTTGTTAGTGATATGAATTAATACAGAACCAGTAAAAATAATCACATTTTAAATCGCAATTTATAGAAAAAAAAAATCGCGATTAGATTATTTTCCTAAATCGTTCAGCCGTATTACGAGAACACGTGTTTCGTGTTCCGACGTACGAGATTTGCGTCTTATGGAACGGAACTCGCTCGTAAGTCGAGGACCCCCTGTGTTACTTCATTTATTCAGGACAAGAAATATTCCCCGTTTTTATTGAAAAGCTGTACCTTTGTTATTGTTTAACCTAGACATGTTTGTGGTATCATTTGAAAAGTTCTATTCAAGCTCTTTCAACTAAAGTAATTTAACACAAACCATTTCTGTTGTTGTTTTTAGTACACTAATACAAGAAAAATGGAGGGATATGAAATTAACTTTTCAAAAACCTACACACTCGCCAGCTGCAGCCCCTGAGTTCAGTCACTATTTGGACGCTTGTCTTGCTGAGTGGTGCAGGTCTTTCAATTGTGTATGTGGTGAAGGAAACCTGTGGTAGCAAAGTCCCACCAGCCAAATATGATAAGTTCTTATACACTTTTGTAAAGTCCACACTAAATAAAAGCAGCACAGCAGGAAGCCCACTCCAGTTTCAACCAGGTTTCACTTAAAGCCTGTAATTAAAGTTCCCACTGCCTCCAGACCCACGCTGGCACTGGAAGGTGGTGTGATGTTCCATGGTTCTGCAGTGGAAGGTATGATAAACAGCACAGCTTCAAGGAAAAACAACCGCTGACGGTGAGTTTTAGGAGAATGAAGTGACACTGAGTGTGAGGAAACTAAAACAAGAGCTTTTAGTTGGAACTCGGTTTGTGTTGAACAAATCTGGTGCGTGGAGCGTGGCATTCAATTTTTATTGAGCTCAGTCTGTGTCTGACTGAAACAAGTTGGACTCACCGAGCGAGGAGCTGCTGGAGGTTTACTGTCGTTTGTAGATCAGAAGAAGTTCGAGTCAAACATCAGTCAGCTGCGTGGACGCAATGAATAAAAAAATCCAACACACACAAAAATAAAACTAAACCAGAGAAAAGGTCTTGTTGTGGAGGTGGAAGCCGGTTCCGGAGCGACAGTCGATGAATCCGGTTGAGCTGTTCTGGCCCGGTGAGGTCATGTCAGGAGACAGAGACACCCCGCGGAGTTCAGCGACACATGCTGGCTGCTGAGGAGGACACGAAGAAGACACGAAGAAGACAAGCGGGCGACCATCACCAGCCGCTCCTCGGTTGCTCCACCAAAACACTGTGATCCGGGCGGCGAGGGGCGGAGCCTCCTGTGGACGGAGCGCTCTGATTGGTCGGCTTCTGGGACGTTGGGGAGAAGCCACTCCTCCTTCACCCGAGGCTGCAGGTCCAAACCTGTAATTAACACATTTATTAGATAATATAAGATGAGGTTGTTATTATTATTAATGCATATTTTCCTTATTTTTGCATATTTTTCTCTTTTTTTCTAGTTGCTTATTGAAGGTTCTATACAATGGGGGCAGATAGATACGATACTCTCTTCATTCTGCCACCCTTCATTTTACATTTACATTGTAGCCTATGTCTTGTGTCATGTGTCTATTCAATTGCTGTATTATTTTTTTATTTGAAATGAATAATTTATATACCTACAGACTTGAGTCACAACCTGACTGCTAAAATAAAGAAGATAAATGTCATGTGTATGTCTGAACTCGTGCTACAGGGAGAGCTCAAGCTCAAAGGAAAATTATTTCCTGCATTTTTTTTTGTGTTTTTTTGTTTTGCATTGACAGCAAAACATCTCATTTTCTTTTTTGTGGTTCAATGCTACCACCTAGTGTTCATACTAAAAAGCACATCGATTTCAAAGAAGAAGAATTATTTATTTTCGTAAATTTTGCAAAGAGCACTCCAAAACAATCAGTCATTTATTCTGGAATTGTTATATC
>JBBPBX010104947.1:0-11656 GCA_038048925.1 Garcialebias charrua
AATTCACTTTTTAATGTTTTTTTTTACTCAACTTTGGGTATGTACTTCATAAAAAAACAGTCCTAAGGCCAAAGAAATGCACCCAGTGGTTTATTTACTCTAAGTAGATTTATTTGTCTGTGATAGAAACGCTTCGTTTCTCACTTCCTGCGGTTTGTGACGTCACAAACCGCAGCCACAACCCACACCAAACCTGAGTCCAGCCCCTCACCTAGCAACCCCTGGTGCGGCTCAACCCACTTCAGTATAAAAGACGTCACGGTTGCCGAGCAGTTTAGGAGCTGACCCGGCGGTCATTTATGTATTTATTCATTTATTTAGCCCCCGGGGGGCTAGGGGCTTGCCCTGCTCCAGCCACGCAGCACATCTTGAGTAAAACCAGAATGTTTTATTACCTTGTTTGAACTCTGTCTCGTTGAAACTGTGCACACACACACTCTCGCGGGGCGACAGTCTGAAACGTACAAGCACCACTGATCGATATACTTTTCAGATTAGCAATTTATTTATTTTAAGAATACTTTTCACTTCATCAAAATCTAATCAAAACTCCAGCGTTCTAAAAGTAGGTGGTTGTATTTGTTTCTTATACGATGAAGGACTGCTTTTGCTCAACTGCCAGGTGGGTCTGGGAGATAAAGAGCTGGTTTGGCACCCAAAGGACCGGGGTTCGTTTCCCGGCCACGGCATCTTTTTTTTTTTTAAGCCTTTTGTTTCGGAGAGATCGGGGTGAGACTAGATATATACATCTACATAATAATACTTTATAATTGTTATTTTTACGTTTTAGTTCAATTTTTAGTGTATTAGCGATCGCTCCCAACGCGCATCCGGCAGAAATAAAACGAGCAGACCGCCGGCGAAGGGACCATCTACGGTTGGGAGCTGCTGGGAGCTGCTGGCTTTTGAGGACCGTGTGGGTCCGGTCAGAGGTTGCCTCATACGGATAAATTAACTGGAAACACTCGGTGAACTTTGTGTGTGTCTGGATTGGATGTGCAGCCGCGGATCGAAGCGCCGCATGCAACTAGCGGAGCTACGCGGGCTGTTTGTTGCCGAAGGAGGAGGAAGAGCTATTTTTAGCCTCGGATTCGGGAGGGCTAATGATAAAAGGAGCAGCTAATGGCGGCGCGCACAGACAGCTTTCGGTAAGTTATCTTAAGCTAGCACTAACAGTAAGTCAAATGAGTAATAAAAAAAAGAGCTAATTTTAAAACAACAACATATTAGAGATACTGGCTGTTACAGAGGGCGGAGTTAATGTAAACAGAGTTTTGACGGGCGTGGACTTCAGAGCTCATTATCATAAACCGGTCGTTTAGAATGGAAGTTAGAAATTGCAGAAGTAAAAAGGGTATAATTTATTATCTAAGAATTATTTTGTGTATTAAATTGAATGAACAGGGTCTGCATAGCACACAGACATACCATAAAAAATTAAAAAACCCATCTGAGGTCCCCTTTAATAAATGAATGTACAGTAATTGTGAAATGAGCATGATCTTCAGTTTGCACTACTTCTTTGCACTAATGTTTGTATTACATTACTGCCTATAGTCATACTACTGTTTACATTTACTGTTTACATTCATTACTACTGTTTACATTCATTACTACTGTTTACATTCATTACTACTGTTTACATTTATTACTACCGGTACTGTTTACATTTACACTACTTTTTATATCTACACTACTGCTGATATATATACTATTTTTACTAGCCTTATTGCATATGCCACTTTACCTCTATACCAATACCAACTACCTCATACATATACTGTGTACCTAAACTTCATATGCTGCTTTGTCACTCTATTACAAATGTCGATGCCAGAACTTTCATTTTATTTTATAGATATACTTTTTACACTTTTATACTACTATGCAAAAAACTCAGGACAGTATTACACTTTTTATTATTTCATTTTATGCTTATGTTTATTAAATGTTTAGTGTTTTAGTGTTGGTGTAACCTTTCATACTACTACTATGCAAAAACTACTATGCAAAAACTCAGGACAGTATTACACTTTTATTATTTCATTTTATGCTTATGTTTATTAAATGTTTTAGTGTTTAAATGGTTACTGTTGCACCGAGGGACTGAGAGAAATGCAATTTCAATCCTGTGTATGTCCTGTACATATTGCAGTTTTGACAATAAAGTTGACTTTGACTTTGATTTAAAAATTTGTTTCACTGAAAGTGATAACAAGCCATATATAGGTCGCACCTGAATATAGGTCGCAGGCCTTGAAAAAAACATAAAAAGGTGCGACCTATACACAGGAAAATACGGTAGTCAAGTACAGGTAGTTAAGAAATTTGGCACAGACATACCAAAAACACATAATCATTCACTTATGCCCTTGGTGGGCAATAATGTACCAGTTACTGTTGGGATACATACAATAAATAAATAAATTGTTTCACTCTGTTGAATGTTTACTATCATCATGCACCAGATCAAGAATTCTGTATCTTAAAACCTTCATCAGTCACACCTTAATGGTTATTGTGAAACAATTCCTCAAAACTTTACACTCATGCAATCTCTCCTGCAGTTTCTCTGAACTGTTGATGGCTCCACACAGAAAGACAAATAATTATCCTCCGAAGCATGTTCTGCTGCTTTCAACACTAAACAGTACACCCAGCAGACTTAATGGACTCTCAATGTGTGACAGGTATTCTGAACTGTTAAACTAGGACACAATGTGTGAATATTTTCAAGTTTTTATTGCAAGACAAGTAATTATGTCCCAGTCCAGTAGTCAGCCTTCAGAGCACGTCTAATCGCAGAAAATCTTTGTTTATTCCCAACAATTAATCTAACTGCAGGGTCCAAAACAAGTGGGTCTGGAAGAACAGTGTGACAGTGAAACACAAAACAACAAATTTAATCTGATAGAGAGAGCTCTGAGTTGTGTTACTGCTTGTTTTAAATTTACTTATTTATTTTATTTTTGTGCTAGGAGTGTGGAGCTCTGAGGAATGGACAAACTTCATGTCTTTTTCAGCTTGTAGAGGAGAGCACACAGAGCACTGTCAGTTTTTCTAACCTTTCTTAGCTGCATGAAACCTTTTAAAATAACAAAGTGCAGTTTGAGAGCCCTGCTGTCGCTTTAGTTCAAATGTGCAAATATACTTCCAAGGAAATAAATCCATGGCAAACTTGAAGAAATGCCAAGAGTCAGATTTAATATTTTCCTAAAGAACGACTGTCGCGTTTTGCATAAATTTGAAAGCAAACATTATCTTAATTATGTATACAAAGTTTAAAATGCATTGTGTGTTGCCTCCAGCAACACTGATGCATGCAGCATTGTAGCAGCACACGCATGTACACACAGAGACACACACATGCACACAGGCAGTGGAATTGAATGTGATAGGGAAGTGAAAAATGATTAACCCAGGGTCAGCTCTCAGCCTCAATCTCAGCAGCGCTCAAAGAACATCCTCGCCTGATTTACACTCGTCATGTTCCACAGCACACATTTGCATATATTTATTAAATTCACCACACGTTGGAGAATAAAATACAACACAGTGGAGGGGGTGGGAGCATGAGGAAGTGAGTGGAGGAAGGGAATGAGGGAGGAGGTTATTCAAAGGAGGTGTGTTTCTGATAGATTTGCTTTCTATTCATATTCATTTCTTCTCTCTCTCTCTCTTTCTCTGTGTGCGTGTGTGTGTGTTTGTGTGTGTTTTGTTCATTAGCAAAGAGATCAGTGCAAACATCAGTTGTGAATGAGCAGCGCTTTAAGGAACACATTGCAGCTGGTCAGCGTATTGAATTGACCTTGTTATCAATGTGACAGACTTTTGTTTATCAGTTAGTTAGATAAGAACAGCACGGAGTGTGGCGATAGTCTACCAAATGAAAACAACATCTGTGCTAAATCACAAACCTGACTAAAAAACATGAATCTTAGCATGTTTTTCTTGTAATCACTGAACTCAGGCAAATATTGTGTAAATCTGGCAAATAAATAAATAAACCAAATTAAGAGAGAATATGCTATATATTTCAGAATAATATGACTTTTCCTTCCCCTTGCAGCAGCTCAAGCCAGTATAGGTGGTTTCTCACAGAGCTTGGACTGATGGCGACTGTTATTCAAATTGTGATAAAATACCCTGATTGTCCATTTCAGTCTCTCAGAACATCTACTACCAACTGACCATCAAAATGTGCAGCTGTATTTTTAGCGACCTGTTTGAATATCACGCCTTCTTTTCATGTGAACACTTCGCAAAACGTTGGTTACGTATTGTAACCCCAGATTCTATGAATGTAGGCGTAGCCCTTTAAGCCACACCTATTGGGTAAATCCCTATGCTTCGCGTCAACACTGAAGACTTCTAGTCCACGCCCACCTGCTGTGGGCCACACCCTCGGTCTACTATATAAGCGGCCATTGACCGAGAGACTGCTCCCAAATAGGCAAAAAAGAATTCTGCCAAATGAGAACCAGTGAGGCCCAAGGCTTAAAGGGCTATGCCTACATTAATAGAATCTGGGGTTACAATACGTAACCAACGTTCTATTTCATGTAGGCTTCGCCCTTTAACCCACACCTATTGGGTTAAAGGCGGAGCAGGATATGGTCCATACCTCACTGGGTCTGAACGAAACCAAAAACCCTGGCAACCGTAAACTTCAATAAATATAAATAGCAAGTGAGCAACCTGATTAACTGATGGTGAATGAATAAGTTTATTCATAACAGAATCAAAAACAGCTCCAAGAGTACTTCTGACTTGAAGGAATGTTTGAACTGTAACACCCATCAATAAAGACAGAAACAACTGTGTCAATTAATCAATACGTTTATTGATAATGAAAAGTTTTACTCTGTTGCAACCCTAAGAACAGAATGTGTCAAAGAGGAGCTGGAGACATCTCGCAAATAAAAACGGATGAATGGAGTTGCTGACGACCAGGAGACCGCAGAGCAGATATCCTGTACCGAGAGGCCATTGAACAAAGCTGTGGAAGTTGCCATCCCTCGAGTAGAATGAGTTCTTATGCTATCAGGAGGCTGTAGACCAGCTGAACTGTAAGCCTGGGAGATGGTCTCATACAACCAATGCGACAATCGCTGATAGGTCAAAGTTTGACCCTGAGTGTCCTCTAAAATGTATGAAGAGCTTATCAGATTTACGCATCGCAGCTATGCATTCCACATAACATCTGAGAGCTCGAACCGGGCAAAGCAAATGTAACTGCTCCTCCTCTGGTTTAATGTGAGGAGGAAGGTAAAAACCGTCCAATGTGATGATCCTGGACCTGAATGAACTCGTTATGACCTTAGGTATGAATGCTGGATTAGGCCTGAGTTCAGCAGAGCTTCCATCTCTTTGAATTTTTAGAAAAGAAGGAGAAACAGACCGTCCAGAAAGGTCACACACTCTTTCAGCTGATGTAAGAGCTAACAACAGAGCTGTTTTAAAGGACAGAAACTTTAGTGGTGTCTCATTTAGCAGCTCAAATGGATCCTTAATTAATGCATTTAATACAGTAACCAGGTCCCACTGAGGAGGCAACGTGCTAGAACGTCTGAGATGACGAACACCTTTCAAAAAATGTTTCATTAGGGGATGATTAAACTGTTCTATCATTAAACCCCTTATGGCATGATGAAATCGCTGTAACATACATTTTAATGGTGCTGAAAGCCAACTTTCTGTCCAACAACAATTGTAAGTATGACAACATGGGACCAAGATGACATGAACATGGGTCCAGCTGTTTTTCTATGCACCAACGCTGAAAAGCAACCCATTTTGATGCATAAACAGTGGTCGTGGACCTTGCACGTGAACCCTGAATGGTACCAATGTCATCCTTAGAAAAACCAAGGTTTTCTAAATGTTGTCATTCAGCATCCAAGCCTACAAATGTTGACCTATCACCGGGTGGCTCCTTATTGCTCCCCCTGCTTGAAGGAAAGCATCATCTCTCCAAGGGAGTTTCCAGGAGCGGCCTGTCAGTTGCTACAGAACTGAAAACCATGGTGCGTTCACACGTTCTGGAGCGATCAGAATTACTGATACTTCCTCCTCTCGCTCTCTTTCCAACTGTGCTGATAACAGAGGAACTGAAGGGAAGGCCTAAATCAATGTCCTTGACCATGGTTTGTGTGCAAAGGTGTCCACTCCCAATGGGAGGGGGGTTGTTGTAAGGGCTCAGGGAGAAGAACAGAGGACACTGAGCATTCTCTCGTGTTGCAAACAAGTCCACTTCCACCCTCTCAAACCTTCTCCAAATTTGTGAGCTCAGGTCCGGGTGTAACATCCAATTTTTGTCCAGGGGTCTCCCGCTCGACATAATATAGGCACCTCTGTTTTGCACGCCTGGGATGTAAACAGCCCTCAGTGATTTTAGCAGAGCAGCTCTCTGGCTTTGTTCAGCAGCTAGGCTGAGCACACCCCATTCTCACGGTTTATATAAGCAGCGGCTACTTTGTTGTCTGTATGTACGAGAACATCCTGGTCTCGTAGCATGAGAGCAAAGTGTTTTAGAACTTTGTATAATGTCAACAACTCTAACACGGTTATGTGGAGGGACGTGCCAGGCGGCCACATTCCGCTCACCATCTGAGACGAATAAGTCTCTCCCCAACCGGAGAGAGACGCGTCTGTGAAGACCGCCCTGAATGACATCACCTTGCCCAGGGGAACCCCTTCTGATAGAATCTTGGGATTCCCCCAAAAAACCAGGTCTGTTCTCACTGATGGGGGAACCGTGACTCAACGTCTTTTTTGGCGTACAGGGTCTATTCTCTGACGAATAAACCATCTCTGCAATGTACGCATGTGCAGTAAACCCCTATTTTACTACAACATGCCCGGCGGCTATCATTCCTAACAACCTCATAATTGTCAACACTGACACCGTCCTAAGGAGCTGGATGCACTGAAGGAGTGACGTCAGCAACTTTTTCCTCTGGTCCGACAAAACAGCTGTCATGCTTATAGAACAGAGACTCACGCCCAGAAAAAACTATTTGCTGGGCTGGTAAAACAGAGCTTTTCTCCCAATTATTGGCAAAGCCTAAATGGGACAGATGACACCAAAATCACAGTCTGTGCTGCTGCCTCCTCTTTGGTGCGAGACTAAAGCAACAGATCATCGATGTAATAGAGGATCCTGATGCCCCTTGAACGCAGCGGGTGTAGCGTTGCTTTGGTGACCTTCTTGAAGATCTGTGATGCAAGGGCGTATCCGAGAAGGAGGCGATTGAACTCGTAACAGGTTCCCTGAAAGGCAAACCGGGGGAACTTCCTGTGTTTGTTGATGATCGGGATATAGAAATATGCGTTTCTGAGCTCGATTGCTATAAACCAGTCCCTTGGCGACGTCACATACTCGAGAACGCACTTCAATGTTAACATATGAAATGATGTTTCATGATGTATTTGTTGAATGTTGACAAATCTAAAATCGACCTGAGTTCCCCTGATTTCTTGGGGACTAGGAAATATTTTGAGTAAAAACCGGTTCTCTCCTCGCCCAAGGGGACCCCGGAAATGACGTGTTTCGCTAACAGTTTCTGTAGTTCCAACTGTAGCGCCTCGCCCTGTATAGGAGATGTGAGTTTTGTCTCCAAAACTCCATTGAACCTGGGAGGCGTCTCTGCAAACTACAGAGTGTAACCGTTGCAAATTAGTAGTCGTAACCAGTTGTTCAGAGAGCAAGTCTGAAGCCAGACTGCACTATGATCAGTCAAAGGTGTGGCCAGAACGTTCTGCCGCACAAGAGGAAATAGCCTGGCCTCTACCGTTGCCAAGTGGACAGAGTCCACATTGGCCCAAGGGAGGCCCGTTTGAAAAGGGGCATTTACTGAACGTTACGTCACGGCTCCAGCACTGACACTCGTTTGAATCATGCAGGCATGAAAAACATATTTTTGAGAAGGATCAGTGGCTGTATCTGTTACTCGACTGGATGAAGAGAGAGATTAAAAAGTCCTGGCTAGGACTGCTGTGTCCATGCCAGGCTCATGTGAACTAAACGATTTAAAGAGTGTAGAGGTTTGTCTGACTTATCTAAACGGTTCTACGCTTTGTGACTGCTGGTAGTCACGTGTGCATGTCCCCAACGTGGTGTGGAGGGGCGGAGCTGGATTGGTCACAGGGAGGGCACTGTTTGCACCTGCAGCCCAGCTCTGTGCAGCATCATTTGAGAAAATAAAAGTTTTCTATTTATTACCCGCGTTTGGAGATACGTTCACGGGCCTCGTAGAAGAGGCAATCAGCGTGTCTAAATAAAAAACTGTTTTTAATGACAGTTTCTTTATTTGATGTCAAAACACACTGCCACACATACCTCCTTCAACCCGTCATTTTTTGTGCTGGTCTCTCCTCACGCCCTGGTGCTGGCCGGCCCACGAAGGTTGGTGGTGGGCCTTCCCTCTGAAGGTCTCGGTCTTCTGGAAAGGCCGGGACGGGTGCCCTCTTGAAGCGGCTGGAGGCTGTGGCACGGTGAAGGTCGCTGAGGGATCTGAGCAGCGCTGCTGGCTACGGAACGCTCTGCTCTCATGGACACACCGGCCCGCGGGCAGCACGAGGGTCTGCCCGGGGAGACCCTACGTGCATGCAAACTTGTTCCAGCGCCTCAGACGATGAGCGTAATTGTTCAAAGACAGTTTGATAATACCCTGATGCATTCTCAATGTTGAAAGCAACAGTGACAGTTTGATAATGTGCTCAGAACAAACCTTGAGATGAAATTGGCCCCTCCAAAAGTTCTTTTTTAACATCCTCCGGAATAGAGGAGGCAAGTCTGGGCCACACTTGTCTCTGAAGCAACGTCGTCCACGCTGATATCCTAGCCGAGCAGGTTACCAGCACCATGCACAGATTGACAATGGTGTCCAGTGCAGCTCCCGCCATCTCATGCATCGGCTCCCGCCCGACACCAAGCACCAGGAGCGCAATGTTGTTCACCGTGGCACCAACCTGTGATGAGCATCTGTGAATCCTGACTTGCATTTTGGTGGCAAATTGGTCGCTCAGCGATGGCGGTGAGACTGGCTTCCTCACATGTTTGGCGGGCATAAGGCCGAACACGGCAGACAGACTAGGCTCCATCGGAGGCACGGGTGGGAAGGCCTGGTCCGTCAGCCCCTTGACCATCATCACCGGGACGAAGGACGACACCTGTGCTCTCAACTTCAGCAGCTCGTTGGCCGCTCCCAGTAGCAGCGAGTTGATGTCAGAAACACAAGGCCAGATAGCTTGCGCCTGGCTCCTGCCCTTGGGTGTGAATCTCCCCACCAGGGGTGATGGTGATGCTGCCGTGGTACCTTCAGGAACTCCAAGTCACATAGCTTCGCTGCCCATCTGATGATGTCAGGCAGCGAGGTGAGCAACGTGGGATGGGCGCCTAGCGCCTCCGCATTGGGTGTCGTCTGTCCTGTGGCCCCCAAGAGATGGCGCTCGGCTGCTGGTCGAACCCACGTCTGAAGGCTGGAGGAGCGCTGGTCCGGTCCTTCTATCTCAGGGTGCACTTCACCGAACTTGGGCATTGAAAGGGCAAACATGTGTTGTACCTCGTTCCATTCCTTCAGGGAACATGAATTATGGTGCATAATTTTCAGTTCCTTTATCAGTCAGTACACTTGGTGCAACATATGACTATGGGAACGCAATTCAATCACGCCCTGGGAATGCTCTGGAAATGCATGCTTATGAAAACTTTGTGCATTAGACTACAGGCGTCAGCTGTTCTTCACTCTGTGGTAGAGAGAACAGCCTGAGTCACGTCACATGCTGTGACATCTAAAGTGTAGTGTTTCACAAACGTGTTAGATGATGCCCAGTTAGCAGCAGCACATATTTCTGCAACTGGTACACCTCTGAATAAGGCCCAGGAAGTGGCTAGGCCTCGGGTTGAGTGAGCATGTACCCCACTGGGCACCTGCTAACCTTTGCTGCAGTACGCACTTTTTACGGCCTCAGTCACCCAGTGTAAGAGGCGCTGTTTTGACAGGGCTCTACCTGCAACAGGATTAGTAAAAAATACAAACAGCTGGTTTGTTTTTCGCCAACTGTTACTCCTCTCCATGTATGCGCTCAGGGCCCTCACATGGCAGAGCGGACTCAGCTCCCTCTGTTCTGCAGTTAGAACAGGGGGAGGAGGAAAGGTTGAAAGCTCCAAGTCCAGACTTTTGGGATTTAAAGTTTGTACCTTTGGTACATATGCAGGGTTTGGACGCAAGGTGACCTTTGACCCATTAGGGACAAATCTGGTGCACATTGGATGCCCAGATAAAGCGTGGTGGTCACCTATACGTTTTGCTAAGCACAGAGCCAAGAGCAATGCAGTCTTATAAGATAATAAATCTATCTTAATGCTGCTAAGGGGCTCAAATGGAGGCTCACACAGAGCATCCAGTACCAACTGTAGGTCCCACAGAGGGAAAAAAGTCCTGCTTGGAGGTCTCTTTCTCAGCACGCCCTTCATGAACCGTATCATGAGAGGGTGGGCACCAGGTGATTTACCTCCCCAGCCCTCGTGGCATGCCGAGATGGCTGATAAAAAGACCTTAATGGTGGAGAAAGAGTGACTCTTCTCCAGCAGGTCCTGTAGAAAGGTCAGGAATTGGACCAGGTAACAGGAATATGAAGTAATATTCCTCTCTAGACACCAACTGCAACTGCCATGGTGTCCACGTCAGCAGTGCAATTACATCTGGGAACCATGCTTTCTGAGGCCACCTGGGGGCTATCAGTATTAGGGAGAGAGCTCAGCTTCGCACACGTTCCAGTGTTGCCTGAATCAGGGGGACAGGTGGGAACACATAATATAGCCTCCCCGCTGGCCAGCTATACGTCAGGGCATCTGTCCCTAGCGATGTATCTGTCTCCCTTATCGAATGATACAGGACGCAGTGCGTATTGTTGCTACAGGCGAACAGATCTGTGGTTGCCCTCCTATATCTTGCCCAGATCTGGTCCACGATACGTGAGTTCAGCCGCCACTCCGAGTGGAGGAGGGGCCCTCTAGAAAGGGCATCTGCCCCGTGATTCAGCTCGCCTAGTACGTGAGTCGCCCTTATCGACAAGATCCGGGAGCTGTACCACGTGAACAGTTTCTGTGCCAACCTAAGGAGGGGTTGGGATCTTGTTCCGCCCTCTCTGTTGATGTAAGAGACCGTTGTCTTATTGTCTGATTTTATCAGGACATGTTGTTGTATAACCAGCCCCTTCCTGTAAAAGTGTTTCAGAGACAAAAACATTGCTCTGAGTTCCAGGAAATTTATGTGGAACTTGGCCTCCTGCTGTTTCCAGACACCTTGGGTGTGCTGGTTTCTGCAGAGACCCCCCCCCACCCGGTTTTTGAAGAGTCCGTGGTGACCGGGACGCGTGACAAAACCCTCCCCAGTATGACGCCTTGGTTGAACACTGTGGGGGGTTTTCATGGCTCCAGGTCTTTCATGCACTCTGGGCCAATCAGTATCCCCCTCGGTGGTTGAGGGGGGGGGCAGGTTGCAGTTGTTTGTTGATCCATATCTGTAGAGGTCGCATTCTTAATAAGGCCAGAGGCACGCAGACAATGGCTATTGCCAAGAGGCCCAGGAGACACTGGCACAGCTTGAGATGTACCCTCTGGCCTAGCTGAAAACGTGCTAGGCAGAGA
>JBBPBX010104950.1:0-11655 GCA_038048925.1 Garcialebias charrua
TTATCACTACTGTTTACATTTATCACTACTGTTTACATTTATTACTACTGTTTACATTTATCACTACTGTTTACATTTATCACTACTGTTTACATTTATCACTACTGTTTACATTTATCACTACTGTTTACATTTATCACTACTGTTTACATTTATCACTACTGTTTACATTTATCACTACTGTTTACATTTATCACTACTGTTTACATTTATCACTACTGTTTACATTTATCACTACTGTTTACATTTATCACTACTGTTTACATTTATCACTACTGTTTACATTTATCACTACTGTTTACATTTATCACTACTGTTTACATTTATCACTACTGTTTACATTTATCACTACTGTTTACATTTATCACTACTGTTTACATTTATCACTACTGTTTACATTTATCACTACTGTTTACATTTATCACTACTGTTTACATTTATCACTACTGTTTACATTTATCACTACTGTTTACATTTATCACTACTGTTTACATTTATCACTACTGTTTACATTTATCACTACTGTTTACATTTATCACTACTGTTTACATTTATTACTACTGTTTACATTTATCACTACTGTTTACATTTATCACTACTGTTTACATTTATCACTACTGTTTACATTTATCACTACTGTTTACATTTATTACTACTGTTTACATTTATCACTACTGTTTACATTTATCACTACTGTTTACATTTATCACTACTGTTTACATTTATCACTACTGTTTACATTTATCACTACTGTTTACATTTATCACTACTGTTTACATTTATCACTACTGTTTACATTTATCACTACTGTTTACATTTATCACTACTGTTTACATTTATCACTACTGTTTACATTTATCACTACTGTTTACATTTATCACTACTGTTTACATTTATCACTACTGTTTACATTTATCACTACTGTTTACATTTATCACTACTGTTTACATTTATCACTACTGTTTACATTTATCACTACTGTTTACATTTATCACTACTGTTTACATTTATCACTACTGTTTACATTTATCACTACTGTTTACATTTATCACTACTGTTTACATTTATCACTACTGTTTACATTTATCACTACTGTTTACATTTATCACTACTGTTTACATTTATCACTACTGTTTACATTTATCACTACTGTTTACATTTATCACTACTGTTTACATTTATCACTACTGTTTACATTTATCACTACTGTTTACATTTATCACTACTGTTTACATTAATCACTACTGTTTACATTTATCACTACTGTTTACATTCATCACTAATGTTTACATTTATCACTACTGTTTACATTTATCACTAATGTTTACATTTATCACTACTGTTTACATTTATCACTACTGTTTACATTTATACTACTGTTTATATTTATCACTACTGTTTACATTTATTACTACTGTTTACATTTATCAATACGTTTACATTTATCACTACTGTTTACATTTATCACTACAGTTTACATTTATCACTACGGTTTACATTTATACCACTGTTTACATTCATCACTACCGTTTACATTTATCACTACTGTTGACATTGATCACTATTGTTTACATTTATCACTACTGTTTACATTTATCATTACTGTTTACATTTATACTACTGTTTACATTTATCACTAGTGTTTACATGTGTATCACTACTGTTTACATTTATCACTACTGTTTACATGTATTACCAGCCGGCTCATAACGGTGGGTCCAGTGGCTACAGTAGTCTGAACAGCAACGACCACCTGCAGGTAATGACCTCCTCCAGTGAGAGTCTGAACAATGGCAACAGGAGCAGCATGCAGCAGGAAGGTGGGGAGCTGAAAGGCAAAAGCAGGCCTGTAAGTAAATGTGTAGAACAAGTCCAAAACCACAGCACATTTTTATTTAAATCTTTTAACTTAATGTCCAAAACAACCTCTCACAGCGAACTTTTCAGGAAATCTGTAAGGGAATTCATCTTCAGAAGAGCCAGGAGCAGCAGATCATCAATTCAGAAAACAAAAAAGGCAGTGGTAGTAAGTCCTAATTTCTAATGCACGTCTTATCGTGACATTTACTTCTATCAGATCTTAATTCCTGGCCTTTTTTCAGTAGCATCTGTACAGAACAGCCAAGCTGTGGTGCGACCCAAAGACTCAGCCCATCTAAACTGGAGGGAGACACCTGTGGAGGAGAGGAGAGCTTCTTTCCAGCAAGAGCTGTCCCTTAACGATCAGACTGGTTACTCCTACCAGCAAATCAGCTGTCTGGACAGCGTTATCAGGTGCAGAGATAAAGACTGAAACGTTTCTGCAAAGCATTGCCAGACCATAATTCATGCTACTGCTTTTTGATCAACGCAAGCTTCGAGTTACGTCGCAGTTCCGTTCCTACGGCCGTTCGCATGTCGAAAATCGCCGTAAGTCGGAAAACACACGAGCCGCCACTTATACACGTACATGTACAATACTGTACAGTTACCAAGCACTTCGCCTATCCTAACACAGTACAAAAAACACATACAGTACATTTGGAGCCATAATGAAGGAAAAAAATAGTTAATTTCTTACTGTTAGCTGGTGAAGCCTGTTAGCATGTTAGCTCGTTGCACGTCCGAGCTCTGCAGCTTCCAGCTGCTTCACGCGGTCCAAACTGTTTACAGGAAGGACTGTTAGCATGTTAGCTCCATACATTTGGAGCCATAATGAAGGGAAAAAGAGTTAATAACTTACTGGGCGTTTCTCCGCGTTAGCATGTTAGCTCTGTGTTCCCGCGGTGAGCTGGTGGTGTCGGCCGGCGTGATGCGGCGCGGCGGAGCGATCGGCGGCGAGATTGGCGGCTGCTGCTCTGGGCCTGAGACGTCCACAGAGTTCACTGAGCGTTTCCAGCTCATTTATCCATATAAAGCAACCTCTGATCGGACACACGGTCCTCCAAAGCCGGCTGTCAAGGCCGGAGCTAACCGAAAGCTGGAGGACACACTGCCGGAAACTGCGTAAATCGGCTTCTAAATAATAATAATAATAATAATTTATTTATAAAGCCATTTAAAACAACCACAGCTGCAACAAAGTGCTGTGCACATGAAATCAAGAACATTTAAACACATAAAATAAGAGTTTTCAAAATTGTATTTTATTTTATATTTTCATTAATAAGATGCGTTCGTACCACCGAATCGCCGTAAGTCGAGGACTACCTGTACTTTTGTTTTTCTCCAGCTTGACGTCTGTGTTGTGACTGACTCCTGTAGGTACTTGGAAAGCTATACCGTTCCTGTTGTCATGAAGAGAAAATGCCGTTCTTCCTCCAACACCACCTCTTCCAACTCAGACGAGGACAAACAGAAAGACTCCAACAGCTTGCAGGTTTCTGAAGGTAAGTAACGCCGCCGTTCACGCACTTAAAGAAAAACATAGGCGTGTCTTTTATCTCCTCGAACAAAGCTTGTCGCCTCATAAGGCGTTCAGTCTTCCCTTTAAACTTCTCTCTCAGATCTGGACGTGCCAGGTTTTTTTTTTATCAGTAGCTTTTCTTCTCTGTTCTCTTTGTCAGAACCAGTCTTGTTGAAGGGTCAGTCTGGTCTCTCTGCTTTGGATGACGCAGAAAAAAAGTCTGGTGATGCGCCCACGGCGGTAGCGGGCACTGCGATGCCCCTACCTGTTCCAAACAAACCAGAAAGTGTGGTGTCCATCACCAGCCAGTGTAGCTACAGTAGCACTACAGTATAGTGCATGTTGGGGACAAGAAGCCTCAACCAGAGTCAGGTACAGTGGTGTGAAAAACACAGACCTCCAGCCTGAATCTTTCAATTGTTTCATATTTTTCATACTGAAACTCTGAAACTGGTGGCAAACTGAATGAAGGTGCTCTTTAAGTTTAACGTGCTCCAGCTTACAGGTTCATGTGGCAACTTGAAAACCTTTTGGCTCTTATTTGCTCATATTGCTGTGAATGGAAAATTATTTCTCGACCTAATTTTAGTTGTCTTGATCTTTATATTATATTTTTAGGATCTAAATCAGTGTGAAAAATATCAAACAATGAAAGTATAAAAAAAAGAGGTGATTGGTTTCACAGCACTGTAATTTTCATGTTTTTTGTGTGTGCACTTTTACGTTTGCCTATTTGTTTGCTTGGCAAGTGGTACCGCAGACTTTTGATTTTTCAGCTCTGCTTGTTGTGTGCAAACATTTGCAGGATGTAGAGTTAGCATATCCTTGACATTTTCATCCAAAACTTTAGGATTATGGAGCAAAGCTTGTCTTATTATTTTAATTATTAGTTTCAGTATTTTTATGAAGAATAATTGCATATTTTGGACTGTAATCATCAAGCAGATTATCAGCTTATAAGTGTTTTAATGTACTGTTTGTCACACGGTCACAGCCTTGGAATACCTACTGAATGTATTTGTTTTACATTTTAATTAAACAACATGTTGTTATAGGTTTCTGACGTGATTAATAGAAGAACTAAAGCCTACGGATTTGTTGTTATGTTTGTATAACAGTATTGGATTTAAGTCTAAAATATGAATACTTTATAAATACTATAGAAAGTATTACCGTACATGAAGTGCATGTTTAGCTGAATTAATAAAATAAATACACAAATTTTATACAGCTAACAAAACGTTAGTCAATTAAACTTATTTTTTCCACAACAGATTGATTTGTCACAGTATTACTTCTGTAAAAAGAGTACATGCAGTCAATTAGACCATGGGTTGTTAAACTGTTCCTCAGCTGGAGACAAGAAAGACTCCCTCAGCCATTCAACACTTGAGCTCAGAAACAAAAACTAAATTAGTACTCAGTTTATGGTCAGGTTTTTATTTTTTAAGGCATCTGGCTCATTACTCTATAGACCATGGCTATATTTCTAAATTAGCTGAAATTTTACAGAAGTGGAATCTTTAATAAATAACAAAAAAAAGTATATTCATTTGCATTTATGTGTATGAGTGCAGATGTAAACTTGTATCGAGCTTATTCAACTTCTAGTGTCCGTGCAACACGTCTAACTCACAGTTGTCCTGCATCTTATCCTCTGTCTTAAATACACGCATCGTTGCAGCTAACAGCAGGTTTTTACTGTTCTGTTGCTAAAACGCTGTTCCTCATTTGTGACTTTGGATACATCCGTCTGCTGTATGACTAAATGTGACTCTGTGAACTCTGAGTGTACCTGTTGCAATGCAATCTTCTAATCTGCATCGCTTTGCTTGTCACCACTGCTAACATGCCCTACAACACAAAACGTTAAAATTTTTGTCTCACTGTCTTCCATGCAGAGACCACAGAGGACGTGGCAGCAGAATCCATCCAGAACCTCGGCGCTCCTCCTCCAGCTGTTTCACCACCCAGTCAGGAGAGGGAGTCCTACAAGAAGCTGGGTTTGACTCAGGAGGTGTTGGCAGCTCATACTCAGAAGGAGGAGCAGGCCTTTCTGTATCGCATCAAACAGCTTCGAGGACTCGCCGCCCTCCAAGAGAACTGCTCTCACACTCCGGATCACCAGAGAGACGAGATCACCGCTGATGGTACCACTAAACACCAGTTGGCTGACTCGCTTATTGCTTAAACTTTAATTTGCCCTCGCCCTCACAAACAAAACAACAGCATGACATTTTTCTGCACAAATAAGACTTAATACAGTTTCACACTCATTGACTTTCTTAAAGGGATTGTGACATGATGTTGGAAATTTGCATATTTGTCACAACATATATATATCTTATATCATTCAGCTCTGTTCGTTTTTGCAAAATAAATTATAAATATATTAAAGCTGCACTATGTAACTTTGTAATGCAGTCTAACTTTTCTAACAATATATTTTTAACATATTTCTTCACTCTCACTATCTACTGACAGACTGATGTTAGACAAAGTAATCTCTGAAAAAAACTATAGTCCCCTTGCTTCTCTATCAGCATTTTTATAAAAACACTAAAAACACAGAGTGACCCGTCCTTAAAGTGCGACTAAACCCAAAATTAACTTTTTTTAGCTGATAAACTCCCTAGAATGTGTTTAAAATGTTATCTAGCACTATGGCTGTGTTTATTCTCACATAATTGTGCATATCTGTGTAAATTGGCAATATTTGGCAATATTTGGTCTAAAAATGTGTTTACGGTAGTTCTATGGGTTGAACTGGTGGATTACACCTTAATTTTCTTATTTGTGCAAACGCTCATGTGTGACATGTCTGCTCATGTGTGATGTCACACAGGTGGTTCAAGCAGAGCCAATCCCCTGCAGAGATGAGAAGTGCATACCTTATATGGAAGTGCTGCATTTCACTCCTGACAAGCGGTTTTATTTTTCTTTTCATTTTCATTTTTTTAGGCCTTTGGTTTTGGATGGAATGGGTGGAATAGATAAATACATCTACATGTTTATTCTTTGTTGTTGCTTGGTGTATGTTGTTGGCTAGAGGTTTAATTTGTTTTAGGTTGTTGCAGGTGGAGGCGTGAACAAAAGCACAACTCTACCTCCACCCCTCCTTGTCTCTCGACACGCCCATTTTCAGGGAGATTTTGGAAGGAGGAGTTACCGTCTCAACCTGGGTTTAGTCTCACTTTAACCAGCCAATAAAAACAGAGCTTGAATTTGAATCAGCCAATAAAAACAGAGCTTGAATTTGAATCAGCCAATAAAAACAGAGCTTGAATTTGAATTTCAGCAGAGCCTCCCCCTCAGAGCCATATATGGCTCTGATGGGGAGGGATCAGAATGCTTTGCCTGTTGAAAATTTTTCTAAGTTCTGCACTCTACAGAAAGTTACACATAGCACCTTTAAAATTTCATTCCAAGTTATGGTAGTTTTTTTCTCTGGGGCACGCCCCTAAAAATAAGCACACTTCCGCAAAACGTCATTGTGACGTACCCGTGGGTAGCCGCTGCTCAACGCGCATGTAAATAATAATGGCGGAGCATGTCGAACAAACACAACCTATTGTTAGTACATGAATGTATTAAAAAGCAATCGAAGGGTTATATTATTCATCCTTTACAGTTATTGGACACTCGATCAATTGAAAAGTGATTTAGACACGGTTTATTTTTTACACAGTAGCTAAGTGGTGTTAGCTTCGTGATGTGGCTTCTTTGTTCATGGGCTGAGCTAACAGAGTCCCGGTCGCATCTGAGATCTATCATTTTAAGACAGTAAATGTTCGTGCTGCTGTTTATTCCCACTATATTAGGCTTAGTGTATTACTAGTTGATGTTTTTCTTAGTTAATTCTAGATGTTATTACTGTTTTTCTCTTGCATTTGTTGTTGGATGTAACTGGGACCCCGTGTACATAATCTCGTTTTCATCACATGTACCACATGCGGTGCAAATGACAATAAAGACTCTCTGACTCTCTCTGACTCTCTCTCTAAATCATCCAAAACTCTCATTAATAAACCCTCCCCGAATAAAAAGAAACTACAGATGTTACCTGATCGCGCAGACATAATTTAAAAATACATAAATAGCAACGTGTTTGCTCCTGTATCTCGGCTAATGTTTGTCTCGGCTTAGTCCCGGTCGCGTCTGAGATCTATCATTTTAAGACAGTAAATCATCCAAAACTCTCATTAATAAACCCTCCCTGAATAAAAAGAAATTACAGATGTTACCTGATCGGCAGTAAGATGGTCGCTGCAGACATACGACTCTCAGTAGGAACCCATCGTTCCCTCGTTCTCTGTACTTCCATTCTAGGCAAAGTTTCTCATCTTTTGGGAATTTGTGAAGGCTCACTTGTTCACTGCTGATATTAGAACACCCAAATGCGCTACAACGTGACGGCATTTTTCAAGTTACACAAAAAAGAGGCGATCTTTCAGAAAAAGAATCTGTATGGCAAGCAGTTAAAACACAAACAAACGGGCAAGGCTCTGCCTTATGCCCAGGGCCCACGTGTACGTCACATGACGTTTTGCGGAAATTCTCGGATTTCTAGGGGCGTGTCCCAGAGAAAAAACTACCATAACTTTGAATAAAATTTTAATATATTTATAATTTATTTTGAAAAAACGAACAGAGCTGAATGATATAAGATATATATGTTGTGACAAATATGCAAATTTCCAACATCATGTCACAATCCCTTTAATACAGTATGACTCACTTACCAGACAATTTACATGCAGGTAGTAGCTCTACTAAAGAAGAACAAAAGTAAAAACACCAAACTTCATTACAAGCTGATTGAGCAGAACTGTATTTATATTATTTTTATTTCGTTACATGTTTTTGAATCAATAAATTCCTAGGTTAAACATGTTTACACAGGTTTTAAAAGCATCCGAGATTTTAGGATAAAATTCAAATACTGCACAAATTGTCATTTTGTGGGTTCTGTGTATTTTACATACAAGGACAAGTATCAAGATTATTCAACGTTCCTTAATTTTCTTTATGACTTCCCAGCTGCACGTGCCGCTCCTCCCTGCAAACGGGAAGAACCGAGCACAGAGCCGGTTGCACGCCGAGGATCCCGGAACAGGAAGACCAAGTCCAAAAGAGCAAAGCTCAGCTCTTGTGCTGCGTCTCATCACAGACAGCAGCCTCCTCGGTCGAACCACGGACTCCAACAGACCCCGTGGCCTTCCTCTGATGCCTCACAGTCCACGTTCCCTGCGCTGGATCCTGTTGTGATGCCAGGCTGCCCCCTGCAGGCTCACTCCAGAACTGACTCCACATCTCCCCACGCAGAAGCCCCTCCACAAGTTTTTAGAGATAACCATGGTGCCCAAGCTCCTCCTTGCCCCCCTTCCCTTCATTCTGCTCCCTACACCTCTCATATTGTCACCCCTGTTGTGACTTTAGTCCTCCCCAATTATTTATATCCTCTAATGGGCCCTGGACCTCCACCACCACCATCAGTGCCAGTTTTTCAGGTAGGCCAAATGCAGCCTTTTGATCCAGGACAAGGCACTTTCATGTCTCCGCCCACATTTAGTTCTGCGAGTCCTTTCAACACTAAGAACTATTTTACCCCTCTAACAAGCTGCCGGTCTCCACCATTCTACTTCCCGGCTCCTCCTGAACCCCCGAAGCCCCAGCTGGAGAGCCACTCTCGCTCCTCCATGCCACAGTGTGGTGAAAGTGGAGGCCAGCGTCCCCACCCTTGTTTGACTCTCACTGCAGCTCACCCCTCAATCTGCTGGAGCTAGAGCTGTGTGTGGACAGGCAGGACAACCTGGCGCTCTCTTCAGGAGGACATGGACATATCATGGCTGAGAGGGAGAAAGGAGCAAGTGGTATCCAGGGGCCTCATGTATCAAAGACTTGCGTGGATTCCTCACTGAAAAGTGACGTACGGTCAAACCCAGAAATGTGTGCACGCACAAAAGGATCCGGATTTATCAAACTGAGCGTACACCTGAATCCACGCACATTCCTTTTGTACATCACAATTGACGTGGAACTGAGCGCACGTGAGACACCTCCCCTGACACGCCTACATTTACATATGTTAAACAGATGCAAATTACTTCCTGCATGTGTGAAGGACATGTTTGTTTGATCCCTGCGCGATCAGAAATGATTTCTAGATTCGGGAAAATAATGAATACAATATAATATGAGTGAGGACAAACATCCTAAGTAAGAATAGTAATAAAATGTGTTCATCATGCAAAGAACGAGTGATTGTCGGTATTTGTGTGCGCGCGCACCCTGCTGTGGTGCGCGAACCGGCTCATTCATTCATTCTGTGTGGAAATATTAACTTTGCGCACGAGTTTATTACCATTATTACTGTAAACACAGAGGAACTTACTTGGATGTTTGCTAAAACATAGATCTTTGTTTATGTAGATGATGTGAAGAAACGAGTCTGTGCGTCTTGGTGGAGACATTTCATGACATCAGTCCGCAGCCCTGTGCGCAGTCTGTCTGTGAAGCTTTTGCTCTCCTACAAGTTATATAAGGTGTACTTTCACGTGTCATTTTGGAGAAATCTACAATAAACGCAGATAATGAAACACCTCCAGCTGCCGTGTCGACACCGGTGAGGGTGCGCGCGGCGCGCTCCAAGCGCGACCACTCAGCCTTTGGAATCATATGGATGAGACATTCCATTGGACATGATCCGGCTTTGTGTGGACTGGACTGCACAGTCCCGATCGACCTGCAGCTCCCTCTGTGGAACAGTTTGACCGCTGCTTCTGTATGCACGCGTGATGCACGGCTCCCCAGAGCGCAGCAGCATGTGCCAAACTGAAAAATGATTATTTCTGAAAACGGCTGATAAGCCATATCCTAGATCAGAAAATTATATCTGTTTCTAAATAAATGCTCTGCGTGTTACACTATTTATTCTCCAGTAAGGCTGAATGAATCCGTTCCTGTTAAATTTATTTTTGGCACAACTTTGCGCGTCCTTTATTTCACTGCGTCATGTGGATGTAATACTTGTTAATCGTGTGTTTGGAGGGAATATTAATCATTTTCACATCATGAACAGTTAATAATAATAATAATAATAATAATAATGAATTCAATTTATAACGCACTTTTCATTAATGGAAATCTCAAAGTGCTACAAGGTGCAACATATTTGAATGTCAATAAGACAAATAATAAAACAATTAAAATCAACAACAGTATCAGCTAAGATCAAAAGTAGAATCATGAGGAGTAAAGTATGCTCGGTTGAAAAGAAAGGTCTTCAAGCCGCTCTTAAAGTCAACCACAGACTGTGGGGCTTCAGTTTCTCTGAAACACCTGTAAGTGTCGCCAAAGGAACAAGAACCACAGAAACGTGCGTACGCCTGCTCGGGAGCTTGCGTGGATATGTACCTGGATGCGCATATATTCACGTTCAGTTCAGTTTTGATACATACGGGGTTTTGCGTGGAAAGTGACGTGCGCAATGTTTTTGTGCGCACGCACGGTTGATACATGAGGCCCCAGGTCAAGGAAAGAGCACTTAAACAGGTAAACAAACAAACAAACAAACCTCCACTTCTTCTTCTTCACCCACAATGTTAGACTTTCCCCTTCTGTGACCATCACAGACGGATTAAAGAACAAAACACTGAAATATGCCAATCTGGTCTGTTTAAACAACTTTAGACAGGTTGTGATATTTTCCCCAGGATTTTCAATCAAATGTCTCCACCATTTGGGGCTTAATCCCATCACTACACAGATTAAAACTTAAAGTCAAGTCAACCATCTGTTAATCACACCTTCTCTTTTTCTCCGTTCTCAGTCAGTGAGGTAAATAAACTGTTAAATGATCTTGATCCTAAAAAATCTGCAGGTCCAGATGAACTTCCACCTTATTTCTTAAGGCTGGCTGCTCATATCATCACAGTCCCTGTGACCCACATCTTTAATCTATCCATAAGCCAAAACACCATTCCGGATGCTTGGAAAACAGCCTTTGTTCTTCCTTTGCTGAAGGGAGGTGACCCCACCTCACTGAACAATTATCGACCGATCTCTAAACTCTGCATCTTAGCCAAGGTTCAAGAAAAACTGATAAACTCTCAGATCAAAAATTATCTGGACTCATTTAACATCTTACCTCTTCATCAATCTGGTTTCAGGAAAAAACACAGCACAACAACTGCTTCTCTGAAGGTTCTGAATGATGTTGTTGAAGCATTGGATGCTAAGGACTATTGTGCTGCACTTTTCTTAGACCT
>JBBPBX010104951.1:0-11655 GCA_038048925.1 Garcialebias charrua
TTACAGGAAACAGAAAGAGAAGTGTTACAGGAAACAGAAAGAAAGAAGTGTTACAGGAAACAGAAAGAAAGAAGTGTTACAGGAAACAGAAAGAAAGAAGTGTTACAGGAAACAGAAAGATGGGAGTGTTACAGGAAACAGAAAGAAAGAAGTGTTACAGGAAACAGAAAGAAAGAAGTGTTACAGGAAACAGAAAGAAAGAAGGGTTACAGGAAACAGAAAGAAAGAAGTGTTACAGGAAACAGAAAGCAAGAAGTGTTAAAGGAAACAGAAAGACGGGAGTGTTACAGGAAACAGAAAGAAAGAAGTGTTACAGGAAACAGAAAGAAAGAAGTGTTACAGGAAACAGAAAGAAAGAAGTGTTACAGGAAACAGAAAGAAAGAAGGGTTACAGGAAACAGAAAGAAAGAAGTGTTACAGGAAACAGAAAGCAAGAAGTGTTAAAGGAAACAGAAAGACGGGAGTGTTACAGGAAACAGAAAGCAAGAAGTGTTACAGGAAACAGAAAGAAAGAAGTGTTACAGGAAACAGAAAGAAGAAGTGTTACAGGAAACAGAAAGAAAGAAGTGTTACAGGAAACAGAAAGAAGTGTTACAGGAAACAGAAAGAAAGAAGTGTTACAGGAAACAGAAAGAAAGAAGTGTTACAGGAAACAGAAAGAAAGAAGTGTTACAGGAAACAGAAAGAAAGAAGTGTTACAGGAAACAGAAAGAAAGAAGTGTTACAGGAAAAAGAAAGAAAGAAGTGTTACAGGAAACAGAAAGAAAGAAGTGTTACAGGAAAAAGAAAGAAGTGTTACAGGAAACAGAAAGAAAGAAGTGTTACAGGAAACAGAAAGAAAGAAGTGTTACAGGAAAAAGAAAGAAGTGTTACAGGAAACAGAAAGAAAGAAGTGTTACAGGAAACAGAAAGAAAGAAGTGTTACAGGAAACAGAAAGAAAGAAGTGTTACAGGAAACAGAAAGAAAGAAGTGTTACAGGAAACAGAAAGAAAGAAGTGTTACAGGAAACAGAAAGAAAGAAGTGTTACAGGAAACAGAAAGAAAGAAGTGTTACAGGAAACAGAAAGAAAGAAGTGTTACAGGAAACAGAAAGAAAGAAGTGTTACAGGAAACAGAAAGAAAGAAGTGTTACAGGAAACAGAAAGAAAGAAGTGTTACAGGAAACAGAAAGAAAGAAGTGTTACAGGAAACAGAAAGAAAGAAGTGTTACAGGAAAAAGAAAGAAGTGTTACAGGAAACAGAAAGAAAGAAGTGTTACAGGAAACAGAAAGAAAGAAGTGTTACAGGAAAAAGAAAGAAGTGTTACAGGAAACAGAAAGAAAGAAGTGTTACAGGAAACAGAAAGAAAGAAGTGTTACAGGAAACAGAAAGAAAGAAGTGTTACAGGAAACAGAAAGACACGAGTGTTACAGCTAGCTGCTTCTACTATTCAAATATAACCATAAAATTGTTTGTTAATGAATGTGCTGCAAAGTTTTAAATGGGTCTAGTGTCCACGCAGACTAGCCATTAGCTCATCGGCCTGGTCAGAAGTAAACTAGAGCCATCTGCAACAGGTAAGACACTAACTGTTAATCAGCAGAGTGTGTAACCTCTCTGTCTGCGGGTGATGTGTACGTACTTGTTTGTTGTGAAGTCGTACGCCTCACATGAGGCGGTCAGGCCGTCCTGGTTGACGCCGCCGGCCACCACCATCTTGCCGTTGTGGATGATGGCGCCGAACATGGCTCTGGGCGTCGTCATGGCCGCCATCTCCCTCCACTCGGACTGCTTGTGGTTGTAGGCGAACATTTTGTTCAGCGCTTTGCTGTGGAGGGACGACGCGCTCAGACACGGTTCATCTGCAGGAACTTTACTTTGAAGGTAACAGGAAACAGTCTGGGGTTCACACAGACACTCACACACACACACACATACACACACACACACACACACACACACACACACAGACACACTCACTTGTCGTCGGTCTTTCCTCCCACGCAGAACACTCGTCCTTCGTGAGAAACCACAGAGTGTCCGTGGATCTTCAGGGGAAGCTTCTTGGACTCGCTCCACTTCATCTTCCTGAAAACAAACAGTTTGAACACATTCTGATGCAACACTCGCCCGTCACCGTCGGCCATGTTTGGTCGGCCATGTCTGGTCGGCCATGTTTGGTGTCCATGTTTTGTCGGCCATGTCTGGTCGGCCATGTTTGGTGTCCATCGGCCATGGTCGACCATGTTTGGTCAGCCTTGTCTGGTCGACCATGTCTGGTCGGCCATGTCTGGTGTCCATGTTTTGTCGGCCATGTCTGGTCGGCCATGTTTGGTGTCCATGTTTTGTCGGCCATGTCTGGTCGGCCATGTTTGGTGTCCATCGGCCATGGTCGACCATGTTTGGTCAGCCTTGTCTGGTCGACCATGTCTGGTCGGCCATGTCTGGTGTCCATGTTTTGTCGGCCATGTCTGGTCGGCCATGTTTGGTGTCCATGTTTTGTCGGCCATGTCTGGTCGGCCATGTTTGGTGTCCATCGGCCATGGTCGACCATGTTTGGTCAGCCATGTCTGGTCGGCCATGTCTGGTCGGCCATGTCTGGTCGGCCATGTCTGGTCGGCCATGTTTGGTGTCCATCGGCCATGGTCGACCATGTTTGGTCAGCCATGTCTGGTCGGCCATGTCTGGTCGGCCATGTCTGGTCGGCCATGTCTGGTCGGCCATGTTTGCTCATTTGGCCGATGTGAATCAATCGTGACTCGATACACGTCCATTTTGATTCAAAACGACCAAACAAACATCGTTACTCACACTTGTTGACAGATTGATAAAGAAAAGAAGAGACGTGAGCAGAATGAATAAAAAACAACCGTAGAGTACGGTAATGTGCAGCAGGTTAACCGGAAACATGGGTTATCTTCACTGTGGTCTACATCTAAAGGGTACTTCAGACATTTTACGTGTTTACTGAGATAAGAAAGGCGAGGACTGACTCGGTGTCGAAGCACATGACGGTGTCCAGCGACTCGTTGGTCTGGAGATCTTTTCCCGCCACGGCGAACAGCCGGTTCTCGCTCTCGCCGATGTTGAAGAGGCACCTCGGAGACGGCATGGGTGGAAGGGCCACCCACTCCGATGAGAGCGGGTCCAGCTGCAGGGAGAGAAACAAAGACGGCGTCTCCGTTAAAGCTGAGTTCATCTGATCACGTGAACTTTCTGTTGTGACTAAACGTTGAAACCTGAAGTTCAGCACGAAATGTTCCAGTTCATCATTTTTTACACACTACAGGTAGCCCCCGACTTACGAGCGAGTTCCGTTCCTATCTCATAAGACGAAATCTCGTATGTCGGAACCCGAAACACGTGTTGCTCGTAAGTCCGGTTTTTCGGTCGTAAGTCGGAAAATTTATGCTAGCGCTACTACAAACACTCGTTTTTCATCAAAAACGTTCATACTAGTTCATAAACATGCTCAAAAACTTGTTTCCAAACGGTTAGCTAACACACTTTCATCTAAAAACACATTAAAGTGCTGTATTTTTTGTATGTTCTTTACAAATTTACTGTTCGTTAGTGAGCTCGTAAGTCCGGAACCTCGTATGTCGATGCGCTCGTAAGTCGGGGACAACCTGTACTCTGAAGACTTTGTGCATTTTAACCACTCCTGCGTAGAAACGTTCATCTCGACTGGGAACAGTTTTTATTATTTACTTTTGTAACTTGCAATGATTCAGAAAATAAACGCTCGCCCTTGGGAGCTGCATCGGTAAAAACCAAATGGCGATGCTGTTTTCTGGGCTAATGAAGTTAAATTCATTTAAATTCAACAATCTGTTTCTAGGTCAGAAGAATAAACGAGAACGCCTCTAACAGTCAATAATTCTCAGTCGGGTCATCTGGACAGTTTATTTTTTATAGAAACGTTTCACCCTCCATCCAGAGGACTTCATCAGTCAGAGGAGTTCCAGCAAACGGTTTCCCCACCAAGCAGTAAACACCTTAAGTGGACCAACCAGTTTGCTGGAGCCAAGATGGTTTCTGGGGGCCGTCCTGTCCCTTGTCGACTCCTCCCAGGCAGCTACAGCCAAAGTGGTTCAAGGCAAGAAAGTTCATGCTCAATCATCCAGGTACCAAATCCAATAATTCTCAGGGAATTCTCTGAGAATGATTGGATTTGGTACCTGGATGATTGAGCATGAACTTTGTTGCTCTAACAGTCAAGAGTTTGGTTTGGAAAACTTCACCAGCCTCGACTTCAAGTCCCAACATGGCTGCCTTGTGTGGGCGCTGCGGGGTCACACTCCAGTACCGAAGTGTTGGTCAAACTCTTGCGTACTACTGCAGTATAACGAGCTCCAGCGGGATTTGTCGTTAGCTTGTAATGCTAATAAGAGCTAGCCGGAGTCTCCGAGCTGAGCTGTTCTGAAAAGAACCTGGAACACAATAAAATCTAGTCCAACCCTCACCTGGAGTTTAGCGTTAGCTAACAGTCGTTTGGCTTTTATCTCGAACATTACGCGTCCGTTAAAAACTTGTGTAAAACTTGTTAAACTCACGAATATTTGCTCACCACATAGAAGTAGCATTGTAAAGGCATGTCCTTGTTGTCCTCGTCCACAAACAGTCCTCCGACGACGTAGAGCTGGTTCTTTTGCGTCACCAGACTGACGTGGTTACGCGGCACCTGCTCTGACATGGCGGCCAGGAAACACTCGTTCTCGTCGACGTCGTACGCCACCGCGGCCGCGTCGTTGATCATCACGATAAAGTCCCGAGCGTGCATGCCATGTCGGCGGATGTCGTTCAGGAAGCCGGGGAATGGACTGTCCTCCTCCTCACCTCCTTCCACGCTGGCCCCCTCCTCACCCTCGTTTTTCTTGGGTGTCTCTGGAAGTTTTCCCTTGTAGGCGTCCCTGATGGTCTGGATTACCGTCTGGAGCTCCGGGTCACTCTTGACAAATTCGTGAGTCTCCACCTTTTCCTTGAAGTACTTCTCTGGCAGCAGGCGGAAGCGGATGCAGTTGAAAGCGTCCTTCAGGACCTTAAGACGCTTCTCCTTGTCGTGGCGGACCCAGGCCATGACCGACTCAAATACCGTCTCCTCTTTCTCAACGTTCAGAGAATCTCCACCGATGACGGCGAACAGTTCATGGGGCGCCAGCTTGAGGAACTCCTCGTCCTTATGGAGGAGCTCAAAGCGATCGGCAATGAAGTTGCGTGCGGCTACAGCGAGCCTGGGACAGCTGAGCACCAGGCCCATTCTGAAAATGGCCATGCAGTTAGCCAGCGACAGCTTCTTCTGAAGGTAGTTGACACAAACCGTGAAGACAGAGGGGATCTGGAATCTGTTGGCCACGGCAATGATATCCTGAACGTTGTCATCGGTGAGGTCGATCTCAGCAGAGTAGAGGTACTGGATAATCATGTCCAGGATGGAGGGGTTCATGTCCTCCAGGACCACTTCTTTGGTGTTCTCCACCTCCTTCCCATCCTCTGTGAAGAACATATCCCTGAAGTAAGGACTGCAGGCGGCCATGATCAGCCGGTGGCAGGGGAAGCAGCGGTCGCCCACCTTCAGGGTGCAGTCCACAAACTTGTTCTCATTCAGAAGCTCCTTCAAGCCGTCTTGGAGCAGAGTGCTCTGGAAAAGGCGCAGCTCCTCCTTGATGGCGTCGGGGTCCATGTCGAGTCGGGAGCGGTCACGGCAGGCGGACAGTGGAGGTCTTCGGACAAAGGAGATGGTCGCCAAGAGTCCTTTTGGCTGTCGGTCCTGACTGGAAAAGGCTGAGCAGAGAAAAGGTTCCTGGTGTGAAGACAGGGCAATTCAATCCTGCCCACTCTAAATATAGCTCCTCTGCCCCCTTCGGTGGAATCTCTCTGGGCCAGATGACAGAAGAGCACCGGGCCGGGCCGCGGCAGCTGCCGTCACAGACTGAAAGAAGCAACTGGGAGATCCGGCTGGAGGCACGCCACCATGATTCAGCTGAGAGAGGAGACAACGCCGTCCAGGCCCAGAATAACTCCCTGCACGTTAGTGGGCCGTCACGTTTAAAAATACAAACCATAGACTTTATTCAGTTTCCATAGCAACGGTAACCAGCTGGTCCAGGAGGCCTGGTCGATGTGAAGACAGCTGACCATCACAGCTGGCCTCACATCTGTTTCTGACCCCTTCAACATTTACATGAGTTGTAGTCTGAGCTCTACCAAGTCCTGAACCTTGACCTTGAGGTCCTGAGCCTTGACCTTGAGGTCCAGACACGACGGTGGTAAAAACTTTAACTAATGAAGGTATTTGGTCGTTATTACCTCGTTCAAACTGCAGCTGGTCAGAGTCTCATCAAGTCGTGTTTGTTCTCGTCCAGACGAGCAGAACGTTTCAGGGAACGCTCGACCTGAAGGAACGTCTTTTGATGTTTTAAAGTCCGTGACACAAACTTCTGCAGATCATGAGCCCGACTCCAGAAACGTTGAGTTCAGTGTCTTTACTGTCTCCTTTAAAACTGATCCTGTCCATTGAAGAGACACAAAGACACAAAGACACAGAGAGACAGAGAGACAACGAGCTGTCTTTGGATCTGAACAGTTTGGAGAGCAGCTGAGAGGAAATCAGGTGTGTGTGTGTGTGTGTGTGCGTGTGTGTGTGTGTTTACAGTTTTTATTTTCAAACATTAAATTTAAATAAATGTCAGGATCAGAACTGATTCATGGTTTTATTAAAGTCAGAGTCAGAGAGTCTTTATTGTCATTTGCACCGCATGTGGTACATGAGATGAAAACGAGATTATGTACACGAGGTCCCAGTTACATCCAACAACAATGAAAGAGAAAAACAGTAATAACATCTAGAACTAACTAAGAAAAACATCAACTAGTAATACACTAAGCCTAATATAGTGGGAATAAACAGCAGCACGAACATGAGTTTGTATGAGCAGATGGTCACAGATGAACACAGATGAACACAGCAACAAGAAAACAGATCAGCATCAGCATGATGTGATATTTTGCAGTGTTTATTTTTATTATTTATTTATTCATGAGTCTAACAGCCTCAGGGTAGAAGCTGTTCCTCAGTCTAGTGGTTCTACATTTGATGCTCCTCAACCTCCGTCCTGAGGGGAGTGGGGCAAAGAGTGAGGTTAAAGGTTAAAGGTTCTGGACGCGTCGAGGTCCGTTTGTCTGAAACAGTTCAGTGGATCAGAGGCAGCGTGAAGATCGGTCTGGTTCTTTGTTTCTGTGGTTCTGTGGTCGGGTTTTGTGGTTCTACTGTTCTATGGTTGTGTGGTTCTGTGGTTCTATGTTTCTATGGTAAATGGAGCTTATTTATATAGCACTTTCCAGCCCCCTATGAGGGGCCCCAAAGCGCTTTACAATACCAGCCATCCACCCATTCATACACACATTCATACACCGGTAGCAGTTCTAATGTTCTATGGTTCTGTGGTTCTATGGTCTGGTTCTATGGTTCTATATTTCTATGGTTCTGATGTTCTATGGTTCTATGTTCTGTGTTTATGTGGTTCTATGGTTCTATATTTCTATGGTTCTGATGTTCTATGGTTCTATGTTTCCATGGTTCTAATGTTCTATGGTTGTGTGGTTGTAATGTTCTATGGTTCTGTGGTTCTATGGTTCTAATGTTCTGTGTTTATGTGGTTCTATGTTTCTATGGTTCTAATGTTCTATGGTTGTGTGGATCTAATGTTGTATGGTTCTTTGTTTCTGTGGTTCTAGGTTTCTATGTTTCTAATGTTCTATGGTTCTTTGGTTCTATGGTTCTAATGTTCTATGGTTCTAATGTTCTATGGTTCTAATGTTCTATGGTTCTTTGGTTCTAATGTTCTATGGTTCTAATGTTCTGTGGTTCTATGGTTCTAATGTTCTATGGTTCTAATGTTCTATGGTTCTAATGTTCTGTGGTTCTAATGTTCTATGGTTCTAATGTTCTGTGGTTCTGGTTCTAATGTTCTATGGTTCTAATGTTCTATGGTTCTAATGTTCTATGGTTCTAATGTTCTATGGTTGTGTGGTTGTAATGTTCTATGGTTCTGTGGTTCTATGGTTCTAATGTTCTGTGTTTATGTGGTTCTATGTTTCTATGGTTCTAATGTTCTGTGTTTATGTGGTTCTATGTTTCTATGGTTCTAATGTTCTATGGTTGTGTGGTTGTGTGGTTCTAATGTTGTATGGTTCTTTGTTTCTGTGGTTCTAGGTTTCTATGTTTCTAATGTTCTATGGTTCTTTGGTTCTATGGTTCTAATGTTCTATGGTTCTAATGTTCTATGGTTCTAATGTTCTATGGTTCTTTGGTTCTAATGTTCTATGGTTCTAATGTTCTGTGGTTCTATGGTTCTAATGTTCTATGGTTCTAATGTTCTATGGTTCTAATGTTCTGTGGTTCTAATGTTCTATGGTTCTAATGTTCTGTGGTTCTGGTTCTAATGTTCTATGGTTCTAATGTTCTATGGTTCTAATGTTCTATGGTTCTAATGTTCTATGTTTCTATGGTTCTAATGTTCTATGGTTCTAATGTTCTATGGTTCTAATGTTCTATGTTTCTATGGTTCTAATGTTCTATGGTTCTAATGTTCTATGGTTCTTTGGTTCTAATGTTCTATGGTTCTAATGTTCTGTGGTTCTATGGTTCTAATGTTCTATGGTTCTAATGTTCTATGTTTCTAATGTTCTATGGTTCTAATGTTCTGTGGTTCTGGTTCTAATGTTCTATGGTTCTAATGTTCTATGGTTCTAATGTTCTATGGTTCTAATGTTCTATGGTTGTGTGGTTGTAATGTTCTATGGTTCTGTGGTTCTATGGTTCTAATGTTCTGTGTTTATGTGGTTCTATGTTTCTATGGTTCTAATGTTCTGTGTTTATGTGGTTCTATGTTTCTATGGTTCTAATGTTCTATGGTTGTGTGGTTGTGTGGTTCTAATGTTGTATGGTTCTTTGTTTCTGTGGTTCTAGGTTTCTATGTTTCTAATGTTCTATGGTTCTTTGGTTCTATGGTTCTAATGTTCTATGGTTCTAATGTTCTATGGTTCTAATGTTCTATGGTTCTTTGGTTCTAATGTTCTATGGTTCTAATGTTCTGTGGTTCTATGGTTCTAATGTTCTATGGTTCTAATGTTCTATGGTTCTAATGTTCTGTGGTTCTAATGTTCTATGGTTCTAATGTTCTGTGGTTCTGGTTCTAATGTTCTATGGTTCTAATGTTCTATGGTTCTAATGTTCTATGTTTCTATGGTTCTAATGTTCTATGGTTCTAATGTTCTATGGTTCTTTGGTTCTAATGTTCTATGGTTCTAATGTTCTATGGTTCTAATGTTCTATGTTCTAATGTTCTATGGTTCTTTGGTTCTATGGTTCTAATGTTCTATGGTTCTAATGTTCTATGGTTCTAATGTTCTATGGTTCTTTGGTTCTAATGTTCTATGGTTCTAATGTTCTGTGGTTCTATGGTTCTAATGTTCTATGGTTCTAATGTTCTATGGTTCTAATGTTCTGTGGTTCTAATGTTCTATGGTTCTAATGTTCTGTGGTTCTGGTTCTAATGTTCTATGGTTCTAATGTTCTATGGTTCTAATGTTCTATGGTTCTAATGTTCTATGTTTCTATGGTTCTAATGTTCTATGGTTCTAATGTTCTATGGTTCTAATGTTCTATGTTTCTATGGTTCTAATGTTCTATGGTTCTAATGTTCTATGGTTCTTTGGTTCTAATGTTCTATGGTTCTAATGTTCTGTGGTTCTATGGTTCTAATGTTCTATGGTTCTAATGTTCTATGGTTCTAATGTTCTATGGTTCTAATGTTCTGTGGTTCTGGTTCTAATGTTCTATGGTTCTAATGTTCTATGGTTCTAATGTTCTATGGTTCTAATGTTCTATGGTTGTGTGGTTGTAATGTTCTATGGTTCTGTGGTTCTATGGTTCTAATGTTCTGTGTTTATGTGGTTCTATGTTTCTATGGTTCTAATGTTCTGTGTTTATGTGGTTCTATGTTTCTATGGTTCTAATGTTCTATGGTTGTGTGGTTGTGTGGTTCTAATGTTGTATGGTTCTTTGTTTCTGTGGTTCTAGGTTTCTATGTTTCTAATGTTCTATGGTTCTTTGGTTCTATGGTTCTAATGTTCTATGGTTCTAATGTTCTATGGTTCTAATGTTCTATGGTTCTTTGGTTCTAATGTTCTATGGTTCTAATGTTCTGTGGTTCTATGGTTCTAATGTTCTATGGTTCTAATGTTCTATGGTTCTAATGTTCTGTGGTTCTAATGTTCTATGGTTCTAATGTTCTGTGGTTCTGGTTCTAATGTTCTATGGTTCTAATGTTCTATGGTTCTAATGTTCTATGGTTCTAATGTTCTATGTTTCTATGGTTCTAATGTTCTATGGTTCTAATGTTCTATGGTTCTTTGGTTCTAATGTTCTATGGTTCTAATGTTCTGTGGTTCTATGGTTCTAATGTTCTATGGTTCTAATGTTCTATGGTTCTAATGTTCTATGGTTCTAATGTTCTATGTTCTATGGTTCTAATGTTCTATGGTTCTAATGTTCTATGGTTCTAATGTTCTATGTTTCTATGGTTCTAATGTTCTATGGTTCTAATGTTCTATGGTTCTAATGTTCTATGGTTCTAATGTTCTATGGTTCTAATGTTCTATGTTTCTATGGTTCTAATGTTCTATGGTTCTAATGTTCTATGGTTCTAATGTTCTGTGGTTCTGGTTCTAATGTTCTATGGTTCTAATGTTCTATGGTTCTAATGTTCTATGGTTCTAATGTTCTATGTTTCTATGGTTCTAATGTTCTATGGTTCTAATGTTCTATGGTTCTAATGTTCTGTTGTTCTATGGTACTATGCTTCTAATGTTCTATGGTTCTTTGGTTCTATGGTTCTAATGTACTGTGGTTCTGGTTCTAATGTCCTATGGTTCTAATGTCCTATGGTTCTAATTAGGGATGCACCGATAAATCGGCCGGCCGATCGATCGGCCCCGATTTCCTTAATTTGGGGAAATCGGTGATCGACCGATCTTTAAATGAGAAGCCGATTTTATCCACCGATCACATCTGCCTCCGCAAAGGTCGGAAAATCATGAAAATGTAGGGTGCATTTTGACCTTTTAACACCTGAAAATCTGTATCGGCCAAAATCGGAATCGGCAGGTCAGACTTTCTAAAAAATCGGTGATCGGTGATCGGCCAGAAAATTGAAATCGGTGCACCCCTAGTTCTAATGTTCTGTGGTTCTGGTTCTAATGTTCTATGGTTCTAATGTTCTATGGTTCTAATGTTCTATGTTTCTATGGTTCTAATGTTCTATGTTTCTATGGTTCTAATGTTCTAATGTTCTTTGTTTCTAATGTTCTATGGTTCTAATGTTCTATGTTTCTATGTTTCTAATGTTCTATGTTTCTATGGTTCTAATGTTCTATGATTCTATGGTTCTAATGTTCTATGTTTCTATGGTT
The DNA here is from genome assembly GCA_038048925.1 of Garcialebias charrua. NCBI lineage: Eukaryota > Metazoa > Chordata > Actinopteri > Cyprinodontiformes > Rivulidae > Garcialebias > Garcialebias charrua. Next base: position 11,456 of record JBBPBX010104951.1, read on the forward strand.
CTAATGTTCTATGTTTCTATGGTTCTAATGTTCTATGTTTCTATGTTTCTAATGTTCTATTTCTATGGTTCTAATGTTCTATGTTTCTATGGTTCGAATGTTCTTTGGTTCTATGTTTCTAATGTTCTAAGGTTCTTTGTTTCTAATGTTCTATGGTTCTAATGTGCTAAGGTTCTTTGTTTCTAATGTTCTATGGTTCT
>JBBPBX010104952.1:0-11655 GCA_038048925.1 Garcialebias charrua
ATAGAACAAATGTTGGAATTGATAAAGACAGAATTTACCAAAATACAAACTTGGTTTAAAATCAATAAATTATCATTAAATCTAGAAAAAACTAATTACATGATATTCAGTAATAAAAAGAAAACTGTTGATGTTCCACTCAAAATTGAGGGTGTTGAGATTTGTAGAGTGAGTGAGGTGAAGTTTTTGGGTGTTATTATTGATGACAAACTGACATGGAAACAACACATAAATTCTGTAAGAATAAAAATAGCTAAATCGATTGCAGTACTATACAAGGTCAGAGACCTATTGAATGATAAAGCTCTGTATTTGTTGTATAACACAATCATTGTTCCACACTTAATCTATTGTATTGATGTTTGGGGGAAAGCGTGTAAAACAATCACAAAGCCTATTTTTGTATTACAGAAAAGAGCTGTAAGAATTATCACTAGAAAACATTACTGTCATCCATCCAGTACATTATTTTATCAACTGAAATTATTGAAGTTCCATGATTTGGTTGATTATAATATTTTATCAATTATGTATAGGGCTCAGAACAACAAATTACCTTTAAATATCCAAATGCACTTTGTTAAAAGACAAAGTTGTTATAATCTTAAGGGGACAGAGATGTTTGTAAAACCACAATTCAGAACTAGTTTGAAGGGACGTTCTACCTCAATCCAGGGAATTAGATTATGGAATGGCTTGGAGAATGTAGTTAAAAATGCCAAGTCACTGTTTACATTTAAGAAAATGATCAAAAGGAATTTGTTGAAAAAATATATATGAATTAGCATAATGTGTATTGTATCAATTATTAGTTATGTATTAGTATTAGTATTAGAAAATTAGAAAGAGTTAGTCATTTTGTACTGCTGGTGAAAGATTATTATTGTTTAATCTGATTGTTTGAAAAAAGGGGCAGATATAATAAGATTTATTCTTCTTTCTGCTACCTTTCATTTTTTTTACATTGTGTACGTATCATTAATGGGATTGTCTTGTATTGTGTTTCTTTTGTAAAAAAAATGAACAAATTTAATAAACATAAACATAATAATAAACATAAAATGGGACTTGTAGTTAGCTCTGGCTGCCCCACGCCCCACGGAGGCAACCCGACTTAGTTTTAAGGTCCCCTATAGGTTGAAGGAGCTGCTCTGTCTGCTCTACATCCTGCCCTGAAGTGCTCAGTACCTCCACATCTGAAGCAATGCTGACAATGTTCCTCATTGGCTTGGGCACAAGCGAAGCATCTGGGTTGTTGGCGTGGTCTTTGGTAATATCGTTGTGGAGCAAACCTTTGTTGAAATTGTGCAGTCCCTCTCATCTGTCCTGGACCATACAGGGGCCTGTATTCCTGCAGCAATTTTGGGTGCTGTTGAGGATAAACTGGCATCATGGGTGACATGAATCTGAAGGACTGTTCTGTAGGTGAGAACACTGGACTTGCGGCAAACACTTGTTCTGAACTTTGTGGGGGTTGCTTTGGCTGTGTATTAGTGTTTTTTTGGATTGTTTCCCTGATTTGGAACACTTCAGCTCTTAGATCCTTTAACAACACCATGTCAGAGCGCATTTCTTTGATCTCAGATAACACATCAGGGGACATCTGAGATTGGCTTTGCTGGGTTGGAGTTTTTGTTTCTCTGGCTGGCTCACCAGACTGGACAGTACTGACACTGGTTGCCCTTTGTGAGACAGCGTGCTTCTTTTTGTCCTGCCTCTCCTTTTCATTTGTACAAGCAATATTCACTTTCTCCAGCAGCAGTTCATCGGGTGCGCCAGGCTTTGTGAGGTAAGGCTGAAGATCACTCTTGATGTTGTCATTCTGTAAACCTGTCAAGATGGTATGCATAAACAGATTCTGGACAAGAGCAGGTTCATATTTTAAAGCTGACTCTGCTTCCTGAGAGGCAAACAGAATTTTCTGCCTCAGGTCCATAGCCCTGATTAAGAAATTCTGAGGAGACTCTTTGCTGCCCTGAACCTCAGAGGTTAGCTGCTTATGTAAATCTGTGGTAGCTCTCTCCTGGTAATGGGACCTTAAGATTCTACGCAGAGCAGGTAAGGTAAGGATCTCTTTTCCCTCCAAATAGCTCCGTAATTGTAGGCCGGGTGTTATAGCACGGATCACAGCATCAATAATATCTGTCTCTGAATAGCCTTTGGTCAGCCCACTTTCAATCTGTCTTGCCAGGCTAGAGAATGTCAACCGATCCTTCTGGCCTGGCTCTCCTATCTGTCCAAGAATCTTGAAATCTTTGCGCCACATTGGATTTTCTGAAAATGTTGGAGTCACATTTATCTGTGAAACCCGTGGGCAAGAAAACGTTTTTCTGTCCATTACACCCCGGCCCTCTTTTTCTTTCTGTTGTAGCGACAATCTGAGTGCCTATTTATTTTTGAAGCCTTTCCTGGTCATCAGATTGATTTTCTACACTGGGTGACTCTTTAAAACCCGATCCATTTTGGAATGTAAGATTTTGCTTTGGCTATTTGATGTAACTGATAAAAACTGGTTTTGAATTGAATTGAGAAAGCTCCTCGGATGAAGAGCAAAACGTCTTCTGTTACAAATTAAGTCCAGTTGTTTCTGTATTGAACATTTTTTTAGATAAATAGTATAATACTGTGACGTTTTATGAATTTTGGTTTGTTTCCTACTAGTCCTGTATGAATCAATTGTAATAATAATAATCATTTTATTTAAAAGCGCCTTTCAGGACACCCAAGGACACTTAACAAATTGTGTTCCACTAAGACACTTATTGGAGGTTTGTGACTTTAAAAATCTGAGGGGACTGTTGGTATGTGTAGCTACATCTTCCACCAACCGTCCCATTATGTAGCAAACCGTTTGTTTTTAGCTACATTAGCATTTTGCTCATGTGTGCTCACACAGAGTGTGAACACGTTTCAGTAACACACCACGTAACATTCAATAGTCACGTCATACACAGTTTTAAAGTTATGCATGCTGTTGTAATAGAGCTGATCATTACACACAAAAAAGGTAAAAAATAAAGGCAAACTTACCGCAACGTGTTTTCTCAAATTTGACGTTGAATGTAGGCTGAAACATCTACAAGTTTTGGCAGACACAGCTGACAGCGCATGATGTACCTGTTCTTTTTAGACGACTGGTGAACATGGGTCGTATGTGAGGCCAGGGGTGCTCTGACTTCGCTTCGCCAGCTTCTGTCGCCATTCTTTCAGGAACCGTCCGTACGTCTCTCTCTTCAACCGAGTCCAGAATCTCAACGTCACTGCCCTGCGCCGGCTGCGCGGAGAGTTTGTTGTGGTCACGTGACTGGTTGGCTTCACTTGATTGGTTACATGTCAGGTGACAATAAGTTACGCAATAAATTTGCCGCAAATGTTTTTATACTTTAAACAAAAAGTAACGGTAGCGATCGGCAGAAAGCCCATAGTAACGGAGTAAAAGTTGCGGTTTTCTCCCCTAAAATTTACTCAAGTAAAAGTATAAGTCTTTCACATTTAAACTACTCTCACAAGTACAATTTTCTCAAAAAGTTACTTAAGTAAATGTAATGGAGTAAATGTAACGCGTTCCTACCCACCTCTGCTGTCCAGTAGCATGTTGTTCTGCTGCGGGAGGTTGTTCTCTGTTTTGTCTGTTTCCCATATCCAAGATGTAATGTAGGAACGTGATCCACGGAGTTTGGCCATGCCAGATAAAAAATGCCGATTACACACTTTGCTGTTTTGTGTCGGGGTGAAGTCCTGCCGGCGAAGCACTTGAAGCCACATCTTCCTTCTTTTAGTCGCTTTACTCGACTTTCCTAGAGGGACCTGGTAAAACGAACAAGTCTCACCTTCTTCTTTTACTCGTTTACGTTGCCTCGAACAATAAACACAATAAAAGTCATATTTCCCCATCGCGACCGTTGGCAGTAATGAAAACATTCCAGTAAGGTTAGGCGGCGTTAGCCCCAGGTTCTGGTAAATTCTCGAAAAATGCGAGTGCGCATGCGCAATGACGTCAACTGGTAAAAGGCCTATTGATTAACATTCTGACATTACAAAATTAATTTGAAAGATATCCACATACCCAAACGCAGTGGTCATTAAAATTTTTAGGTACTATGGTGTATTAGTAAGGTAAATTGCCTCATCTCTCTCTCACCCAGTAGGAGGCGCCAGCGAGGTGTTCCCCAGGTTTTCCAGGTGGAGAAGAAGAAGTGTTCATGTGTGATTTTATTCATTCTGTTTCTGGTTTTGGCGCTCGAAGGATTAAAGTCAACTGCTTGCAAATCAGTTTGTTTCTCCTTCTTCACACGCTACAGTGGTGACCTGCGACGTGAAATATGTCAAGACCAAACGAGGATGTTGTTTCTTCTTCGGACCCTGCCGCCGCGACGTCTGCCCAGCTGTTGCAGCCGACCCCAGCCGACTTTGCTCCCGCAGCGAGTGTTAAGCTCCCGGAGTTCTGGCAAAGTGACCCGGTTTCGTGGTTCCAGCACATCGAGGCACTCTTTCGCCTCCGAGGCGTGAACGCAGATGAAACCAGGTACTTCTTGGTCGTGTCGGCTCTGGATATGCAGTCAACCCGCAAAGCCATGCCGCTGCTGCGCGACCCGCCACACGTGGGCAAATATGGCACCCTCAAAGAGTTTCTGCTGCGACGGTACACTTTGACTTCAACTGAGAGGGCTGATAAACTGCTATCCCTGCCTGGTTTGGGTGACGGCACGGCTATGAGCATGATGGACAAGATGCTGTCGCTACTTTGTTCAGACGATGGGGGGTTCCTGTTCCCGCACATTTTCTTGCACCAGCTTCCGTCGCAAGTGAGGGCTACTTTGGCTAATTCCCCTTGTTTATCTACCGGTGATTACCGGGTTTGGCGGAGGAGGCCGACCGGGTCCTGCTGGCTACCAGACGGTTCGCGGTGCAGAGTACGTCGGTGGAGCCCGAGCAGACAGAGATGGAGGAGCCAGCGGTGGTTTCAGCTGTTGGCGCGCGAACTCGGCGGGGGAGCTCCCTTTGTTTCTACCACCGGAGGTTCGGCAACAAGGCCAAGCGCTGCATCCCACCATGCACGTTCGGGGTGTCGGGAAACGAGGAAGCCGGCGCTCAGTAGCAGCTGTGGGCGCTGGCGAGCAAGGTGAGCTGCTCTTCGTCACAGACTCCCTGTCAGGACGTCGTTTTCTGGTTGACTCTGGTTCCCAGAAGAGTTTGGTCCACCCTGTTGGACCTGAATTAGCAGGCCGAGGCAGTGGCCCACTGCTAACTGCAGCTAACGGTTCTCCCATTGGAACTTTTGGCACTAGACGGACAACAGTTTCTTTCCATGGTCGTGAGTTCGAGTGGGACTTTGTTGTTGCCTCAGTGACTGTTCCTATTATCGGTGCAGATTTTTTATGTGCTCATGGACTGTTAGTAGATGTTGCTAACCGCAGACTTATTGACGCTGTAACTTTTGCAACTTTCCCATGTGTGTCTGGGGGGGCTGGGCCGCTAACTCATGCTAATGTTTTAGTTTCAGGTGATGTTTTTCAAAGTTTGCTGGCAGAATTCCCCTCTTTAACTACACCTGCTTTTTCTTCTTCAGAAACTAAACACGGGGTCGAGCATTTCATCCCTACTACGGGACCGCCCGTTTTTGCACGTGCACGCCGCCTCGACGCTGTTAAACTGGCCATCGCTAAAGAGGAGTTTGGTGCCATGGAGAGGTTGGGTATTGTTAGATGCTCTAACACAGTGTTTTTCAACCAGTGTGCCGCGGAACAGCAGTGTGCCGCGAGAGATCGTCTGGTGTGCCGTGAAAAATTAGTAAATTATGAAATTTTTATTAACTGGTGTAATTTCCTTACCGCGCGATAGGTGGCAGTATAGAGCATAGCGTCGCACATTAAAACAAGAGAAGTAGCGGTGCATGAACGTGACGTGAGCAGTGAGCAAAACAAACCAACAGCGAGGATCTTCTCAAACAAACAGCGATGGAAAACTTTTTCAAAAGAAAAAATACTAAATCCGGTCTGGTCCCTGGACAAAATACGGACCCAGATGAAGGCCCAAGTGGAAATCAGAAGAAGGCAGAAACTGTGAACGTGAGACTGTACAGTAAGGCTTACATCTCTTTTGGATTTACTTTTAGCTATTTTGACATTGCTCCCATTTTCCACAACATATCTGTGCAAAGTGAGCTTCTCCAGCCTAACTGCCATGAAAACTAAAAGCAGAGAGAGACTGAGAGCTGTTGAGGAAGAGCTTTGTGTGTGTTTTTCTTCAATTCCTGCCAGAATATCAGCTTTGTGTTCATCCAAACAGGCACAGGTTTCACACTAAGTGAGTAAAATGTAGAGAGAATGGTAGCACTGTTCAGGTGTATTTGAAGGCATGTTAAGTGTAATTTCATCCTCTTTAATTTTAAGACCACATTGGTGTGGCACTGTTCAGGTGTATTTGAAGGCATGTTAAGTGCAATTTCATCCTCTTTAATTTTAAGACCACATTGGTGTGGCACTGTTCAGGTGTATTTGAAGGCATGTTAAGTGTAATTTCATCCTCTTTAATTTTAAGACCACATTGGTGTGGCACTGTTCAGGTGTATTTGAAGGCATGTTAAGTGCAATTTCATCCTCTTTAATTTTAAGACCACATTGGTGTGGCACTGTTCAGGTGTATTTGAAGGCATGTTAAGTGCAATTTCATGTTAAGTGCACTTTGAAATAAGAAATATAGAACATGATGAAAATACATTTTTGTGTTAATTTCATTCCTATTCAAGACACTTTGATAAGAATGACTATATATTTAATGTAAATGGTAAATGGAGCTTATTTATATAGCGCTTTCCAGCCCCCTGTGAGGAGCCCCAAAGCGCTTTACAATACCAGCCATCCACCCATTCATTCAGACATTCATACACCGGTAGTGGTAAATGTAGGCGGATACAGTGTATCTATGTTTACAATTTTGGTTGGTGGTGTACCTCGGGATTTTTTCAATGAAAACACTGTGCCTTGGCTCAAAAAAGGTTGAAAAACACTGCTCTAACAGCCCGTGGGCCTCCCCCCTTCACATCCGGCCCGTTTTTGTAGTTTTGAGCTTGGTCTTTTTGAACTTGGTGGTTCTTATCCTGTGTTATGTGCGGTGGTCTACCGGCAACCAAAGTATAACAAAAATTTCATAAATGAATTTTCTGATTTTTTTGGCTGACATCATGCTACATTATGATAGGATTCTAATTACTGGTGATTTTAATATTCATGTTTGCTGTCCTTCCTCACCCATGGCTCAGTCATTTTTAAATGTTATTGAGCCCCGGCCACTACCCAGCTTGGGGTGTCTATGAGTGCACACCTATTTCTCCAGCTCCCCGGGCGCTTTCGGGCTGCTCACTGCACCACCTGGTAGGTGGTTGGGTTAAATGCAGAGACGAATTTCGTCTGTGTATGGGAACATATGCAGATGACAGGAATAGACATTATTATTATTATTATTATTATTTTAATTTTGTGCAATTTGTGACCTGTGCTACACACGAGCATGGTTACACTCTGGATCTGGTTTTGACGTATGGTTTGCCGGTTTTTGATTTGGTGGTTGGTGACCCTTTATTTTCAGATCATATGCCAGTTTTATTTAATATAAAGCAGCCTATTACTAAGGTTAAATCAAGCACTGCAGCGAAGCTTTGTCGTGTTCTTAAACCTTCTACTGCTGTTGGGTTTTCTTCTGTTTTTAATATGAATTCGAAAATCCCTGAAACCATGATGGACAATGCTGATGATATCAGCAACTGGTTTTACTCCACCTGCAAAACAACTCTGGATTTGGTGGCACCATTGAAATTACGAACTGTAAAACCTAAATATGAACCGTGGTTGAATGTGGATACTCGAGCTGCCAGGAAAAACTGTCGTAAGGCTGAACGTAAATGGAAGAAGGATAATCTGCAGGTATCGCTTCAAATACTGAAGGATAGTTGGCGCTGTTATCAGAAAACTGTGAAAGATGCCAAGAGACAATATCTAATCAATCAGATTGTGTCCAGGAATCAAAATCCTGTTGTTTTCTTTAAAATCATTGATTCTGTTCTGAATCCTTCACGCCGTGCTCTTGTGGAGTCTTGCCCTGCAGGTTTCTACAGTTTTTTGTTGATAAGGTCACTTTGATTAGGGCTCAGATCATGCCCTCTGTAAATGACCCCTCCGACTATGTGTCTTGCACTGGTGTTTTTCAGTGTTTTGATTATGTCAGTTTAGCATCCTTACAGGAGGTGGTTAGTCATCTAAAACCTACCGGTTCCCTGGATGATGCTATCCCACCTCGTCTGTTTAATGAGGTTTTTTCTACTATAGGCCTTTCGGTTCTTGCCCTTGTAAATAGTAGTTTGTCTTCAGGTGTTGTCCCTGGAAACCTAAAACATGCAGTTGTCCAGCCTTTGATTAAGAAACCAAATTTGGATCCCGATATCCTGGGAAATTATAGACCTATCTCTAAACTACCTTTTGTTTCTAAGATTCTTGAGAAGGTAGTCTATGATCAACTAATGACTTATCTTGTTGAGCATAACATTTTAGAGGTCTTTCAATCTGGTTTTAAATCTTTTCATAGTACAGAGTCAGCACTTTTAAAGGTTTTTAATGATATATTCCTTTCAACAGATGCTGGTGACTATGTTATTTTGGTTTTGCTGGATCTTTCGGCTGCTTTCGACACTGTTGATCACAATATTTTATTTAAACGCTTAGAACAGTGTGTGGGCATTGGCCATACATAGGGGTTGAACGAGTACATAATTTTTAACCTCGACATTAACATAAAAAAACTCGAACGACGCTCGAGTAGCCGATGACGTCACAGTGTCTTACGATGCAAAATAAATAAATAAATATAAATGCCTAAAAACGTCTTTACAAAAAGAAAAAAAAGACCAACAAAGCATTGGGAGCATTTATTATGCTCCTATCATTTATCATACTGCACATAAGTCACAGGAAAAACAAAACTATTAGTTATATTAATAATATTAAAAGTGAAAGTATAAGGCGATGAAAACCGAAACTTAAAAAACAAATGGGGCCACAGCCACACCGTACCACCGCTTGCAGCTGTGCAATTTAGGTTTACTTTTAGAGATTGTGTTTATAGATTTTTGGTAGCTCTAGAGAGATGAATATTTGTTTATTTTTCTTTGTGAAACGAGAGAGATGAAGCCGTTGGGACCTGCATTGCAACACTGCCCTCTGCTGTCACAACAATCTACTACGGTGTTCAAGCAAAGAACGTCAACAGGATGTTTCAATGAGTAGCGCAATTTATAAAATTATAAACTGTTTTACCTTTTTGACAAGACTGGACCAGCTTCATAGATCCGTGCGCACAAAGGAATCCATTTTGTAGCGTCTACTAAAAGCTAAAAGCTACCCCACGCTCTGTTTTTATCACGTGATGACGTCACTACGGGTAGTCGAGGTGGACAAAAAAGCCTCGAAAGAAGTCAAAGCACCCGATCTGTCGAAAACTTGGTTATTCTGTTAATGCACTAGCCATACAGCCCTCAACTGGTTTAAATCCTACCTGACAAATCGTACTTTTTGTGTCTCTCTTGATAGCCATAGGTCCTCCTCTGCTCCTCTTTCATATGGTGTTCCACAGGGCTCAATTTTGGGCCCTGTTCTTTTCCTGTTGTATCTTCTGCCGCTTGGCTCCGTCCTTCGAAAACACGGGATTGCTTTCCATTGCTACGCAGATGATACACAGATTTACGTACCGGTAAAGAAAGCAGACCACACTTCTCTCCAGTCTTTGCTCCTATGTTTAGAAGATTTGAAGACTTGGATGTCTCTAAATTTCCTGAAACTAAATGAAGACAAGACAGAGGTAGTGATTTTTGGGAGTTCCTATGGAAAGTCTTTGCCTGTTGACTGCCTACTGACTCGTTACATAAAGCCAGTTGTTACGAATCTGGGAGTAAAGATAGATGCAGATCTAAGGCTGGATTCTCACATCAGAACAGTTGTGAGATCTAGCTTTTTTCACTTAAGGCAGTTAGCAAAAGTGAAACCAATTCTCCCAAGGCAACATTTTGAAACAGCAATCCATGCTTTTGTAACCACTCGGCTGGATTATTGTAATGCTCTTTATGCTGGCTTAAGTGATTCTTGCATTTCACAGCTGCAAAGAGTTCAAAATGCTGCCGCCCGACTTCTAACAGGAACACGGAAATTTGATAGTATTTCTCCTGTTTTGGCCTCTTTACATTGGCTACCAGTGTATTATAGGATTCATTTTAAGATACTTTTGTTCGCTTTTAAGGCTCTGAACGGCCGATCTCCTTCGTATTTGACTGAGCTACTACAAACTTACACTCCCCCCGTTCTCTCAGATCTGCTGACCAGCAGCTTCTGAGGATTCCAAAAACTAGACTTAAGCTCAGAGGTGACCGTGCTTTTTCAGTGATTGCCCCTAAACTCTGGAATGACCTTCCGAGTGACATAAGACAAGCCTCGTCCATTGTAGTTTTTAAGTCTCTTCTTAAAACTCATCTCTTCTCTTTGGCTTTTGACGCGATCCGAGATGTTTGATTTTGTTTTTTGTGTGTGTAATTTTTACTGTTTTAAATGCTAGTCTTTTATCTGACCTTTTTAATTTTGTACTGTATTTTATTTTTTACTGTATTTTATGTTTGTGTACAGCACTTTGGTCCTACGGTTTATAAAGTGCTTTAGAAATAAAGTTGGTATGGTATGGTATGGTATGGTACCAAAAGCAGACGGGTCATGGCGCCCATGTGGCGATTTTCGCCGTTTAAATAACGTGACGATGCCTGATCGCTACCCCATTCCGCACATTCAGGACTTTTCTGTTCGGTTGTCGGGTGCTTCCATTTTTTCTAAGGTGGATCTGGTGCGCGGCTACCATCAGGTCCCAGTGCAGTCCAGCGATATACCTAAAACTGCAGTAATCACCCCCTTTGGGCTTTTTGAGTTCCTCCGCATGCCGTTTGGACTAAAGGGGGCAGCACAGACTTTTCAAAGGTTGATGGACTCCGTGTTCCGTGGCCTCAATTTTGTGTTTGTCTATCTGGACAACATTTTGGTGGCCAGCTCGTCAACCGAGGAGCACCTGTTGCACCTGAAAGAAAATTTTCAGCGCTTGGATACACATTGCTTGATCATTAATCCGGTCAAGTGCTAGTTTGGGTTACCAGTGATAGACTTTTTAGGTCATCGTATTTCCGCGCAGGGTGCAGTTCCATTGCCTACCAAGGTACAGGCGGTGGCAGAGTTCCCACGTTCTCTGGTGGTAAAAAAGTTGCAGGAGTTTTTAAGCATGGTGAACTTTTACAACAGGTTCATTCCCAATGCAGCCCATCTCCTGCAGCCTCTCTACGAGGCCCTGCGCTCGAGGAAGGCGACTGACACAGTGGTTTGGACCCCGGACCGGATCACTGCTTTTGATGGTGCTAAGTTTGTGTTAGCTAGCGCGGCACTCCTAGCCCATCCAGATTCAGAGGCCCCGATTGCGCTAACAACTGATGCTTCAGATATAGCGGTGGGGGCTGTTGTAGAGCAACGCGTTGGTGACGCATGGTAGCCGTTGGCATTTTTCAGCCGAAAATTATGGGACTGCGAGCGCAAGTACAGCGTTTTTGACCGCAAGTTGTTGGCGCTGTTCTTAGTTGCA
>JBBPBX010104953.1:0-11655 GCA_038048925.1 Garcialebias charrua
GTCTGTGTGCTATCTTGACAATATTAATTCATTTTAATACACAAAATAATTCTTAGATAATCAATTATACCCTTTTTAATTCTGCCATTTTTAACTTTCGTTTTGAACGACCGGTTTCTGATACTGAGTTCTGAAGTCCACGCCCTTCAACGATCTGTTTACGCCCTCTGTAACAGCCAGTATCTGTAATGTGTTGTTGTTTTAAAATTAGCTCTTTTTTTATTACTCATTTGACTTACTGTTAGTGCTAGCTTAAGATAACTTACCGAAACCCGTCTGAGCGCGCCGCAATTTGCTGCTCCTTTTAGCATTAGACCACCCGAATCCGAAGCTAATGTTAGCTTGTTCCTCTTCCGGTGTTCGCCAGCTCCGCTCGTTGCACGCGGCGATTTTGGGAGTTATCGCTGTTCCAGTCAAGACAACACAAAGTTCACCAAGTGTCTCCCGTAAATTAATCCGTAAGGAGAAGGTCCTCGCTGCTGCGAGGCTGCTGCGAGGCAGCAGCGAGGCTGTACAGTTGAAGCTCCGCTCCATCGCGCCAGAAGAGGGTCCCGTTGCCGCCGGTCCCTACGCCGGGGGTCCGCTCGTTTAATTTTTGCCGGCTGCGCGTTGGGAGCGATCGCAAATACACTAAAAATTGAACTAAAACATAAAAATAACAATTATACTTTATTTATAAAGCCATTTAAAAAAAACACAGCTGCAACAAAGTGCTGTACACATGAAATTAAGAACATATAAACAAAAGATGAGATGAAATCATGAAAAACAACAGTCATGTGTTTAATACAGAAGTGGGTTGAGCCTAACCAGGGGTTGCTAGGTGAGGGGCTGGACTCAGGTTGGGGTGGGTTGTGGCTGCGGTTTGTGACGTCACAAACCGCAGGAAGTGCAAAACGAACTGTATTTTATCAAAGATAAATAAATCTACTTAGAGTAAATAAACCACTGGGTGCATTTTTTTGGCCTTAGGACTGTTTTTTTATGAAGTAAATACCCAAAGTTGAGTAAAAAAAACATTAAAAAGTGAATTTTGAATATGTGGTCCCCTTTAACAAAATACTAAAACTTTTAGTTAAGTGTTTAATGTTCTAGATATTTGTAGATTGTGAAAAGTTACTCTTTTTGCTCTGTTACTTAATTGTCACTTCCTCCTGCAGTGCGAGGCTGAAGCAGAACCCTGAGCTCACTAGCCCCGCCTCCAGAGGCTGGCCGTGTGCGTGTGTGGATTCACAGCCGTTTTATGAGATCGCTCAGCGCACACGTACAGTTTTAGACAACAACACTAGACATTATATTCACCAGCTAAACTATAGAAATGTAGTTTATATAGCAAAAGTATTTGGACATTTTAATAGTGACATAAAAGGGGCAGGAATACGGCTCACACTGCAGCTGCAGCACGTCAGCCGAGTGATTGCGCAATCTGTGAAGCCAAGCAGCCCGTGCCTCTCTGCCTCTCTGCGCATGTCTGCACGTCTCATCTCAGTACATTTGAATGCTAAATAAGAAAAATTGGTGATTTTGACTAAAAAATAACTTAAAACTGGTTTAGTTTTTAGTAAAATAAGTTTATAGTACAAATCAAAGGATAAATACAATACACTGTAATTACATTTATTTTTTCAATTTACATTTTTTCTTTCCATGATGACACGTCACTGCTGCAAAGTAAAAGTACTGTGTACTATGTCCCCATAAAATTATGACATTTGTGCTTTGCATTTAATCCATCAATGGGAGCTGCAGCTCTGTGCCACCACTAGTGGTGGCACAGAGTTCAGAGAAGGTGGGCCTGTGATCAGAAGATTGCTGGTTCACTTCCCGGTACCAAAAACATCAAAATGTGGGTGGGATAGGTGAAGCACCCACACCTGCCTCCACCCTCCTTTGCTCCACTCTGGGCCATTGAGCAAGGCCCTTAAGCCCCACCATCTGCTCTTCTGGGCGCTCTAGATGGCAGCTCTCTGTTCCACACAAAGGGCTGTGGTGGCTCGGTGGTCTGTGGTTGCATCGAGATGGGCATCTGGTACAAAAATAATTGCCATGTCTTCATGCGACTTAGTTCGCTGTTGCGACCCCTAGCGACCCCCAGCGGAGCGTTAAGCTAGGGCGACAGAATGGATCTTTACAACCCCGACGGGGACACGAGGACTGACTTCGACATGAGAGACATGCTGCAAGCTGACGAGCTGTCACTTACAGCCTCCGGTGAGCTGTCGGACGACGAGGCGGACCACGAGGAGGAGGGAGACGTTGAGGACTTCTCCCAGGGAACCGCAGCAGTGCAAGCGGAGTCGGATGGGTCCACTCCTACTTTACTCGAGCTGTACCGCAGAGCTGCAGAGGCACTGAAGGTAACTTGGCCAGAACCCCCACCTCGACAACAGTTAACGAGGTTGGCGGGGAACTACTTCTTTGCCAAGCAACAGGTTGCTGTGAGACACAGGATGCCTGTCTTTCCTGACTTTTTGACTGAGCTAACACGCTCATGGACAGAACCAAGAGCGCTCTCGACATTGCCACTCTCCCAGTTCCTGGACATCGAGGGCAGCTGGCCTGGCCCACATCCCGCAGATAGACGAGAATTTGGCCGCACACTTGGCCCCCAAGACGTGGAGCTCGAAGCCCATACTGCCCAGCAAGCCATGCCGTGTGTCAGCTCTTCAGCTTGAAAAGAGCTACAGCGCTCAAGGCCTCGTGGCTCACGCCCTCAACACCGCCTCTGTGCTACAGGCTTATCAAGCCAAATAATAATAATAATAATGTCTTTTCCTGTCATCTGCGTATGTTTCCCATACACAGACGAAATTTGTCTCTGCATTTAACCCAACCACCTACCAGGTGGTGCAGTGAGCAGCTATAGAAAAGCGCCCGGGGAGCTGGAGAATTAGATGTGCACTCATAGACACCCCAAAGTGTGTAGTGGCCGGGACGCGAACCCGCGTCCTTCGGGTCCCAAGTCAAAAGCCCTGCCACTACACCATCTTGGCTCCAAGCTAGAGGAGCTGCAGCAGACCACTTCAAAGAGGTGGCCTTAGATCTTGGACGAAGCACGTAGAGCAGCAGACTTCATCCTCCGCCTCACCGGAACAGCAGCCATCTCCCAAGGGAAGTGTATGGCTGAAACTGTGATTGTACAACGCCATTTATGGCTGACATTAACTAATGTCCCTGAAAGCCAGCGTTCCTCATTTCTCCACCATGCCATAGAGCCATCAGGCCTGTTTGGCGGTGCCCTGGAGAGGATCCAGAGCAGATGTGATCAGAGGAGAAAACAAGAGGAGGCCCTACGTGAAGGCATGCAGAGAAAACATTTCTCGCAGACCAGAGACTTGAGTAACCAAAGAGGCTTACAGCAACGCCACCACTCTCTCACACGACGCCCAGCTCAGAAGAGGCCGACGCTCGAGGTTGAGCAACGGCCAAAACCCGCCTTAGAGCAACATGGATGCGGTCCTCAGGCTGGCCAGGCTTGGTCCAAGCACAGGTTCGCCCCATGCCAGACTGGTCAACCCAGAACTTCCTCCACGGCGAGAGAGAGAAAGCAGAAGTCAGCTTGATCCAGACCTGTTCCTGTACCATTTCAGGCACTTTCACCCATCGGGAAAAAGAAAGGCAGAACTTTTACCACTAGTAAACATGTCAAAGAAACCACGACTAACTGGTCCAGAACGTATAAACACACAGAAACAATCAAATGTTTGTATAATAAAGAGAAATTGTTGTTTGTACACGACAATAAAGTCTCAAGCTGCTCAAAATCTTCTGTGTCACGACTTAGCATTAAAGGGAAAACCCCACAATTTTTTAATGCAAACAGAGTCAATAAAGAGTGCGGGGAGCTGTCTCACACAAGCGGCCAACCTCCCTCTAATAAGACTCTGTCCATCAAAGGGCCCAATGAGCCCACACGGGGGGGCAGAGGGCGATCTGTCACCGACAGACTTTTTTTTTTCAATTCAATTTCAACTTTATTTTGGTAAACTAAATACATTACAAACAAAAAGAAAACAATACAAATGGTAAATCAATCATTTACCAAAAAAGGAATAGGCTAAAGCCAAGGCTTATACTTGCCTACCCTATTCATAGACTCAGCAGTCTACATAATGACAGATATCTACTGTCCACATATATACTGTACTATACATAAGTGCACATACAAACATTTACTGTATATTTAAATACGCATGTATACATACTCACATTACATACATACATGGTTACATAATACATATATACATCTACATAACATCTCCGTCTCCATACATTTTAAGGCTCTTTTGAAGCTCACCAAAAAAGCACATAATTTGAGATCATCATTCAGTTCATTCCACAGTTTCACGCCGATTACTGAAATACTGTACATCTAGATTTTACTTTACTTTTCTCTTTACTTTGTTCAAATATTAACAAACCTCGTAAATTATATTTACTCTCTCTTAACAAATAATTTCTGAATTCCAGAGGGAAGACTTTTATTCAGTGCTTTATACATTATTTCCAGTATTTTTATATAAACATTGTCACTAAATTTTTAAGTATTATTTTGAATAAAAAGTTTATTAGTTGGTTCACAATATCCCACTTTATTAATAAGCCTAATTGCTTTTTTGTAACTTTATTAATATGTCAATAGGAGTTTTATTTGCATTTCCCCATATTTCTGAGCAATATAACAAGTAGGGCATAATCATGGAAGAGTATATAATATGCAAGTCTTTTACATTTATTAAATATTTTATTTTAAACAATATTCCAATAGTTTTTGCAATTTTATTTCTAATATATTCAATATGAGGCTTCCAACTAAGTTTGCTATCCAGAATGATACCTAAAAATTTTGTCTCATAAACTCTGTCGATTTCAACTCCATTTATATGTAACTTTACATTATTGTAAATCCGATTACCTGAAAATACCATAAATTTAGTTTTTTCTCATTTAAAGATATATAGCTTATTATAATCAAACCACTTTTTTAAAGGAGACCACATATAGGTATTTAAAATTTTTATGTTATGTCTGTGTGCTATCTTGACAATATTAATTCATTTTAATACACAAAATAATTCTTAGATAATTAATTATACCCTTTTTAATTCTGCCATTTTTAACTTTCGTTTTGAACGACCGGTTTCTTGAAGTCCACGCCCTTCAACGATCTGTTAACGCCCTCTGTAACAGCCAGTATCTGTAATGTGTTGTTGTTTTAAAATTAGCTCTTTTTTTATTACTCATTTGACTTACTGTTAGTGTTAGCTTAAGATAACTTACCGAAACCCGTCTGAGCGCGCCGCAATTTGCTGCTCCTTTTAGCATGAGACCACCCGAATCCGAAGCTAATGTTAGCTTGTTCCTCTTCCGGTTTTCGCCAGCTCCGCTCGTTGCACGCGGAGATTTTGGGAGTTATCGCTGTTCCAGTCAAGACACACACAAAGTTCACCAAGTGTCTCCCGTAAATTAATCCGTAAGGAGAAGGTCCTCACTGCTGCGAGCCTGCTGCGAGGCTGAAATGAGGCTGTACAGTTGAAGCTCCGCTCCATCGCGCCAGAAGAGGGTCCCGTCGCAACCGGTCCCTACGCCGGGGGTCCGCTCGTTTAATTTTTGCCGGCTGCGCGTTGGGAGCGATCGCAAATACACTAAAAATTGAACTAAAACATAAAAATAACAATTATACTTTATTTATAAAGCCATTTAAAAAAACCACAGCTGCAACAAAGTGCTGTACACATGAAATTAAGAACATATAAACAAAAGATGAGATGAAATCATGAAAAACAACAGTCATGTGTTTAATACTGAAGTGGGTGGAGCATCACCAGGGGTTGCTAGGTGAGGGGCTGGACTCAGGTTTGAGGTGGTTGGCTGCGGTTGGCTGCGGTTTGTGACGTCACAAACCGCAGGAAGTGGGAAACAAAGTGTATTTATCAAAGATAAATAAATCTACTTAGAGTAAATAAACCACTGGGTGCATTTTTTTGGCCTTA
Source organism: Garcialebias charrua (assembly GCA_038048925.1). Classification (NCBI taxonomy): domain Eukaryota; kingdom Metazoa; phylum Chordata; class Actinopteri; order Cyprinodontiformes; family Rivulidae; genus Garcialebias; species Garcialebias charrua. The sequence continues at coordinate 5,994 of JBBPBX010104953.1, forward strand.
GGACTGTTTTTTTATGAAGTAAATACCCAAAGTTGAGTAAAAAAAACATTAAAAAGTGAATTTTGAATATGTGGTCCCCTTTAACTCAGCTAGCTCTTTTTCTACTATTTGTATTAATTCATCTATATTCTTTCCAGAAAAAAAAAAGTTTGTGTCATCAGCAAACATTATAAATTTCAAAATACTGGATACTGTAGAGATATCATTTAAATAAAGTATAAATAATTTACTTATAAAATAACTTCTCGACCCCACCGGAGGGACAAACAAGCCCTCAGCTGAGCGGAGAGGAGGGGACCACTCACATACCCATACCTCACCTGAAACAAATGAAGTCTAGAGTGAACATGTCCTCCAGGCTCGCCGCTCACGCGAGAGCCTGGGCAGCGTGCAGCCCATTGCAACGGGTCGGGGTACTGTAGTTCACTGATACAGACTACAATTCTTCAGACATCCACTCCCCTTCTCTGGGGTGATTACGTCAACAATGAGCTCAGCTCACGCCCCCATCCTAAGAGAGGAAATATGCTTGCTGCTTCAAATAGGAACAGTCAGGGCAGTTCCTCCTCAGGAAATAAACAAAGGCCACTACAGCAAATACTTTGTAATCCCAAAGAAGGGGGGGGGGAAGGCTGAGGCCCATCCTGGATTTAAGACTTTTTAACAGACGACNTTGAACAAACGACTAAGATCGTTCAAGTTCAAAATGTTAACATTGCGTCAGGTGATTCACTCTGTACGCCCAGGAGACTATTTCTGCACAGTGGACCTCCGAGATGCATATTTCCATATCAGCATCCTGCCAAGCCACAGAAAATTCCTGCGTTTTGGATTCGAGAATGCAACGTACGAATATTTAGCCCTGCCTTTCGGCCTCTCGACTGCCCCGAGGGTATTTACAAAGTGCCTAGCTCCCATGAGAAGCCAGGGCATCAGAGTTATGGATTATCTGGATGATTTATTGATCTTGACGAGCTCCAAGGAGCAAGCAAGATTACACACAGATCGTGTGAGATCACACCTACAATCCATGGGTTTCGTGATAAAAGCAGAGAAAAGTCAGCTGACCCCATCATAGGACATCATTTTCCTTGGATTGAGGATAAACTCTGTTATGTACAGAGCGAGACTTTCAGAAAAGCGAATATCAGACCTCCAGCTTTGCTTGGCACTCTTCAAGCTTGAGAAGACTGTGACACTCAAGCTGTGTCAATGTCTTCTAGGCCTCATGGCAGCAGGAATCGCTGCAATTCATCAGGGCTTATTAAAAATGCGTCCATTTCAGATCTGGGTACACAGACAACAACAGCTCGCCCCCCCTGCAACAAATGGGGGAATCAGAGTCGACGCAGTCTGTCTGAAAGCCATGCAGACATGGAGAAGCACTGCTACTCTCAGCAGGGGTGTGTCACTGGGCAGAGTGTTATCTCGGACCCTAGTGACAACAGATGGCTCAAAGTCTGGATGGGGAGACCTTTGCCATAACCAACACGCACGAGGTTTGTGGTCTTAGTGGGAGGCTCTGCTCCACATCAATCAGCTGGAGCTGATGGCTGTGTTCCTGTCACTCAAACACTTTTACAGGAAGGGTCTGATCACACGTCAACATGTTTTGATAAGATCGGAAAACAAGTGCCTGATCGCACACGTCAAAAGAGAGGGGGGACACGATCCACCCTTCCACCCCACTGCTGACCCAAAAGCTTTTGAAATGGTGCAGCTCACCAGTGATGTCACTCAGAGCAACACACCTACTGGGGGAGCTGAACTACGGGGCAGACGCTCTCTCAAGAGGAGTGCCCCTCCCCTCTGATTGGCATTTTCACCCACGTATTGTGGACCAGATATGGACATGATACGGGAAAGCAGACGTAGATCTCTTCACGTCCAAGGACAACGCCTACCTAGCTAAATTCATTCATTCAACCTTTATTTAGTCAGGTAAATCTTATTGAGCCTCATGGCTCATTTACGAAAGCGACCTGCTAAAACTAAAGAACAATGAACAGCAATGGTAGAATTTCCTTAAACAATAAACAATAGAAAACAAAAGAGAGAAAAAACAAAAGAGAGAAATACATTTTTTTTTAACAAAGTATCAAAAAACTAGCAAAACATTATAAGGTAGACGTATAAAATCAAAGACAGGAACAAATCTGCATTGGTTTTTGCCAGGATTCAACAGATTCTGAAAACCATTTAGAGAAGTCAAGGTCGAGAGCTTCAGATCTTTTTGTAAGATATTCCATGAAGCAGGAGCGGAATAGGAGAAGGCCCTTTTTCCAAGTTCAGTCCTCACTGATGGAACACTGCAGGTAATCATGTCCTGAGAGCGCACACTGTAGCTGCACTCACGCAAAGACATGTAGGAGGAGATGTATGAGGGCAGCAAACCAAGAAATGATTTAAAGATGAAAGTGTACCAGTGGAAGAGTCTGCGTGAGGTTAATGATGTCCAGTTAACCAGTGAATACAGGGTGCAGTGGTGGGTACGATAATCACAGCCAGTTATGAATCTTAGTGCACCATGATAGACAACATCCAACATCCGCAGGGTGCTTGTAGGAGCATTCATGTAGAGAATGTCACCGTAATCAATGGAGGGAAGGAAAGTCACAGATACAAGGCGTTTCCTAACATTCAGTGTTAGACATGATCTGTTTCTGAAAAAGAAACCCAGTTTAACTTTCAGTTTCTTCACTAGGTTTTCCACGTGGAGTTTAAAAGAGAGATGTGAATCGACCAGTATACCCAGATATTTATAGGAATCAACAAACTCAATAGGGACACCATTTGAGGATAAAATCAGAGGAAGATCTGCTGGAACCGCCTTCCTACTTGAAAAAAACATCCCTTTTGTTTTATCAGCATTTAGGACAAGTTTGAGACGGAACAAATCTGACTGGATGATGTCAAAAGCGGATTGCAGTAACTGGAAAGCCTTAGCTACTGTTTTAGCTCGGCAGTAAACAACTGTATCATCAGCATAGAAATGTAAGGATGCATCAGGGATGCAGTGACCTACATTAGCTATGTAGATTGTAAAGAGGGTTGGTCCTAAAACTGAGCCTTGTGGTACACCATTTTTAACTGTTAAATAACTGGAGGAATTCCATTCAATACTGGACGTACACGCGCCTCTGGGGCTCGACGCATTTGCGCACAACTGGCCAGCAAACAAGCTGTATTATGCGTTCCCACCTGTCGCTTTAATTCAAGCGACACTGGCGCGTGTGCGCAAGGGGGGGCTCTCACTGATTCTGGTGGCCCCAAGGTGGTCAACGAAGGCTTGGTTTGCAGAAGTGATTTCACTTTTAGCAGGAACACCATGGCAGCTTTCTGTACACAGGGACTTCCTGACGTAGGTCCACGGGCAGGTGTGGCACTCTCACCCGGGCCTCTGGGCACTATGGGCCTGGCCCCTGAAAGGATCCGGCTGTTAGACTCTGGCCTGCCCAGTAATGTGGTAAACACAATACAAGGTGCTCGTGCAGAGTCAACACAAACACTTTATGCACGTAAATGGCATGTTTTTGAGATCTGGTGTCTTGATAGGACTATTACCCCATATTCCTGCAATATAGCATAGCTTCTCACTTTTCTACAGGACCTGCTAGAGAAGGTCCACTCCTTTTCTACTATTAAGGTCTTTTTATCTGCTGTTTCAACGTGCCACGAGGGATGGGGGGAGGCAAATCACTCGGTGCCCACCCTCTCATGATCCGGTTCATGAAGGGCGTGCTGAGAAAAAGGCCTCCGAGCAGAGTTGTAGCCCCACAGTGGGACCTGTCACTCGTGCTGGACGCCATCTGTGAGCTACCATTTGAGCCACTACAGAGTATTAAGATTAACCTGCTGTCTTACAAGACCGCCCTGCTCTTAGCTTTGTGCTCGGCGAAGCGTGTGGGTGGCCTACACGCACTGTCAGTACATCACCTGTGCACTCAGTTTGCTAAGGATAGGTCAAACGTCACCTTGCGTCCAAACCCCGCATATGTGCCAAAAGTTCCAACTTTAAATTACAAAAGTCTGGGCTTTGAGCTCTCTGCTTTTCCTCCTCCTCCTGTTCTAAATGCAGAACAGAGGCGTTTAAAGCTCCACTGACATCATCTTTTAACTTTCCATAAAATGGCACAACATATATATATATTAAGATTGACCTCTGATCGTTTTTGCTAAAACAATGTTAAATTAATTAAAATTCCTCTCAAAAACAGTTTAAAATTAGCGCCTTTTTTTTTACATGATAAATACGGGTTTTCCCGTCGCGCGATTATGACGTCACACACAGACTCGCGTCAACTGCGCACATTGTATACAATGCAGCAGATACAAACGCGATATGTCCAATTTAGCCATTTAAAACTTTATATTTTAGCGGTTTGTCTTCAGAGAAGCCAAAGTTATTTCCAGTAAACAGCAGGTTATAATTTTTTTTCAGCTCCTGCTGGATTTTGGAGACTTTTCAAAGTCAAAGTCAAAGTCAACTTTATTGTCAGAACTGCAATATGTACAGGACATACACAGGACCGAAATTGCATTTCTCTCAGTCCCTCGGTGCAACAGTAACCATCTAAACACTAAACACTAAAACATTTAATACACATAAGCATAAAATAGTAAAAAAGTGTAACACTGTCCTGAGTTTTTTCATAATAGTATAAAAGTATGAAAATTTACACCAACACTGAAACACCAAACACCCCTAAAACACCAAACACCCAATGAACATAAGCATAAAATGAAATAATAAAAGTGTAATACTGTCCTGAGTTTTTGCATAGTAGTATAAAAAGTATAAAAACGTATATCTATAAAATAAACTGAAGTTTCTAGCGTTGACATTTGCAAAGAGTGGCACAGCAGCATATAAGTTAATGTACACAGTATATGTATGAGGTAGTTGATGTTGGTATAGAGGCAAAGTGGCATATGAAGTAAGGCACATAAGGCACATTTGGCATCCTTAGATAAGGCTAGTCAGAGAATGCTGTATATGTATCTGCAGTAGTGTAGATAAAAGTAGTGTAAATGTAAACAGTAGTAATAAATGTAAAGCAGTAGTAATAAATGTAAACAGTATTAATAAATGTAAACAGTGAATGTAAACAGTAGTTTGTGTGGTAATGTGTGAGAAAGTTTTTTGTGTTAAGGCAGTTCAAATGGGAGGGGAGGCAGAGCAGGCAGAGTGTTTAGCATTCTGACTGCCTGATGAACAGAGCTGTCTCTCAGTCTGCTGGTTCGAGCCTGGAGACTCCTCAGTCTCCTCCCTGATGGCAGCAGTCTAAAGCGGCTGTGTAGTGGGTGTGTGGGATCACCTGCCATGCAGTGGGCTTTCCGAGTGAGGCGTTTGCTGTGTAAGTCCTGCAGTGAGGGCAAGGAGGTGCCGACGATCTTCTCAGCTGCTTTCACGATGCGCTGGAGGCTCTTGCGGCATGATGCAGTGCATGCACCAAACCACACAGTGATGCAGCTGGTCAGGACACTTTCTATGGCACCCCTGTAGAAGGTGCACATGATGGGGGTTGAAGCTCCAGCCCTTTTCAGCTTGCGGAGAAAAGTAGACGCTGGTGAGCCTTCTTGGCCAGTGCTGCAGTGTTCCTGCTCCAGGACAGGTCCTTTGAGACGTGCACTCCCAGGAACTTGGTGCTGTCCACTCTCT
>JBBPBX010104954.1:0-11655 GCA_038048925.1 Garcialebias charrua
AACCCTGTGTATGTCCTGTACATATTGCAGTTCTGACTATAAAGTTGACTTTGACTTTGACTTTGACTTTGATTAAGCAAGCTTTTTAGAGCAATTTGTGTAGAGCGCTGTCAGCTGAGTGTGCTACATTTGGTGCATTCAGGCACAGCTGTCACGTGTTTTGTTTGATTACAGTAGTCTGTTGTACAGGACATTTTGGTGGGTGATTACTTAACTGTTTGTTGGTCGTAACATGGAGTTTGACCTCGATAGTTTTATTGAACAACCCACATTAGAAGCATTAAATAACTGTACAAAGGAACAGCTGCTGATCGTTGCCGACCATTTCCACGTGACTGTAAATAAATGCGCAAAGAGAGGGACAATTGAAAACGAGTTGTTAGCAGCATTAGTTCAGACTGGGCTTTTTCCTGCTGCAATTTTTCCTGAGTCCTGAAGGATCTTCTTCACAAGCTTCTGGGATGGATGATCCAGTGCGTTTGAGGGAACTAGAGGTTGAATTAAGTCAGATTGCTTTAAGAGAGAAATAACTTGCTTTAAGGGAAAAGGAGATTAGATTTGAGCAACGAAAATTGGAGTTGCAGGCTGAGGTTCGTCTGAAATAACTTGGTGTTGATCCTTCTCAGCTGCCAACTCCGGAATTTGATGTAAGTAAACACGTTTGATTTGTGCCGCCATTTAACGAGCGTGATGTTGACAATTATTTTACTATGTTTGAGAGGATAGCACTCACACTTAAATGGCCTGAAAATGTTTGGACATAAATGTTACAGTGTGTTTTAAAAGGGAAAGCGCAAGACGCTTATGCTTCTCTTTCTGTGACAGACGGTGTTGATTTTGTAAAAGTTAAACAAGCTATTTTGCAGGCTTATGAACTGGTGCCTGAAGCTTACCGTCAGAAGTTCCGTAAATTAAGAAAGCTTTACAATCAAACTTATTCAGAATTTGTTAAAGAGAAAGAGGTTCTGTTTGATCGTTGGTGCGTCACGAATGCTGTGGCCAACTTTGCTCAGCTCAAACAGCTGATTTTGTTAGAGGATTTTAAGAATTGCTTGTCGGAGAAAATTTCAACTTATTTAAATGAAAATAAGGTATTAGAGGTTTCTAAAGCTGCAGTTCTTGTCGATGAATATATGTTGACGCACAAAACTAGTTTTGAGCATGCTCATTTTGACAGATCCAAAGGTAACGAGAAGCCGAGTGTACCCGCTGTCTCTCACAATGACTCAGGTGCACCTGCGGTACGTAATGGAGGTGGAAAGTGGTCTGAATGTGGGGTGGTTTCAAAAGATGAGGTGGTGTGTTTTTATTGTAAAAAGAATGGACACATTATACCGAATTGCCCTGATGTGGTGTGTTTTTACTGTAAAAAGAATGGACACATCATGCTGGTGAAGATTCTCAGTCGTCCAGGACATGATAAAATCAAAAAAGGCGTTCAATACAGAACAACTGGACTTTATTTGTAGCAACAAGACGTTTCGCTCATCATCTGATAAGCTTTCTCAATTGGAGACTGTAGCCGTGTTTCCATCAAGGTTTCTAGGTGCGCATTTTGAAGTATCGCAGCAGAAAAGCTTAATGGAAACGGCAAAATGCGAAGTTACTTCCTGAAATTCGCCAAAAAGTTTATACGCTCGCTTGAGGTGGTTTTTGGGATCTGCGAAAATGAGCAGATGCGCAAAACGACAGATGGAAACACATTTGCCGACTCGTGCTGCCGTAGCGAACATTCACGTCACGTGACTGATCAGCTGTTTCCGCTCCGGACAACATGTAACATCGCTAAAACTAGTTGGCATGACAGAATAAATACAACTCGCCCGATAGCAACACGTACCTGAAATATTCTCTCCATTTTGATGAGATGTGTGGCCGGGTTCTGTTTTCAACCGCTACTTCCTGTTTACTGTAGACATGCGCAGTGCTGACGTCTGACGTAATGACGCTGACGTCTGACGTAATGACGCTGACGTCTGACGTAATGACGCTGTGCGCGGCTTGGAAGAAGCGCTTCAAGCCAGTAGATGGAAACACTTCTGATCTGCATTAATTTGTATTTACATATTTGCGAGGTAGCTCAAAATTCGAAATGAAAATGGATGGAAACACAGCTTGTGAGAGGGAGAGAGAAGTTATAAGCAAGCTGGGCCACTGGTACACACCAAACTAGGTAAATTGGAAGCTAACACACACACATACTTGGGATAACACGTGCCTGTGACCCATTCAAAGTTCAGTGTGTGAAAGCAGAGCTTACAGAAAACACACACACATCCTACTGTATGTAAATTGACAAAAAACACACTTCACACATTGATAACAGGGACCTGTCAAAGTCTTGTTAGTCTAATTCACAAGTGACATGGACACATGGACACATGGACAATGGACACATCATATCAAATTGTCCTGTGTTAATGAGAAGGAACTCAAAATCATTTGCTCTGATTAAAACTTTAGATGACGATAATAAGTTCTCCTCGACAACAGTTCATGGTGAGAATAATGTCTTTAAACCTTTCATCATGGATGGGTTTGTCTCAGTGTCCCCTACAGAGAAGAAAATCCCTTTGAAAATATTGCGGGACTCGGACGTCTCTCAGTCTCTTATCTTAAGTGGGATCTTGCCGTTAGGTAGTGGCACTAAGAATAACACTGTGGTGCCAGTTCGGGGTTTTAACATGCAGGAAATTAGTGTGCCTCTGCACAAAGTCGTGGTCCAGTCTGAGCTGTGGTCGGGTGACGCGGTGGTTGGAGTGCATCCTAGTTTTCCCATAGCGGGCGTCTCCATGATTATAGGCAATGACTTGGCTGGAGGTCGAGTTTTAGTAACTCCAGACGTTACACCAGTACCGGTACTTATCAGAAACAGCAGTCACTTTCCTCGTCAGGGAATGATCACCGTGATCATGATCAGCAGCAGTCACTTTCCTTGCCGGGGCATGATCACCATGATCAGCAGCTGTTACTTTCCTTGTCGGGGTATGATCACCATGATCATCATCAGCCATTTTCATTGTTGGGTCATGATCACCATGATCAGCAACAGTCACTTACCTTTATGGGGCATGCTCACCATGATCTTGATCATCATCAGTCAGTTTCCTTGTTGGGGCATGATCACCATGATAAAGTCCATCATCAGTCAGTTTCCTTGTCGGGGCATGATCACCATGATCATGATCGTCATCAGTCAGTTTCCTTGTCGGGGCATGATCACCATGATCATGATCATCATCAGTCACTTTCTTTATCTGGGATGATCATGAACAGCAGCAGTCACTTTCCATGTTGGGGCATGATCATCATCATCAGTCACTTTCCTAGTCGGGGCATGATGATCATGATTATGATGATCATGATCATTATCATGATCATCATCATCAGTCACTTTCCTTGTTGGGGCATGATCATGATCATCATCAGTCACTTTCCTTGTCGGGGCATTATCACCATGATCATGATCATCATCAGTCATTTTCCTTTTCAGATCATGATCACCATCAATCAACCTTTATTTATACAGGCTAGCCTCGTTGAGCCACCATGATCATGATCATCATCAGTCACTTTCCTTGTCGGGGCATGATCACCATGATCAGCAGCAGTCACTTTCCTTATCGGGGAATGATCATGATCAGCAACAGTCACTTTCCTTGCTGGGGCATGATCATGATAGGCAACAGTCACTTTCCTTGTCGGGGCATGATGATCATGATGATCATGACCATGATCATGATCATCATCAACATCATCATCATCAGTCACTTTCCTTGTCAGGGGATGATGATCATCATCATGATGATCATGATCATCATCAGCCGCAGTCATTTTCCTTGTCGGGACATGATCACCATAATCAGCAGCAGTCACTTTCCTTGTCGGGACATGATCATCATAATCAGCAGCAGTCACTTTCCTTGTCGGGGCATGATCACCATGATCAGCAGCAGTTACATTCCTTGTTGGGGAAAGATATTCATGATTAGCAACAGTCACTTTTGTTGTTGGACATGATGATTATTATCATAATCATGATGATCATCATGATGATCATCATCATCATCATCATCATCATCATCATCATCAGTCATTTCCTTGTCAAGACTTTCCTTGTTTTAGGGAATGATCAGCAGCAGTCACTTTTCTTGTCTTGTTGCATGATCAGCAACAGTCACTTTCCTTGTTTTGCATCATGATCAGCAGTAGTCACTTTCCTTGTTTTGGGGCATGATCAGCAGCAATCGCATTCCTTGTTTTGGGGCATGATCAGCAGCAGTCACTTTCCTTGTTTTGGGTCATGATCAGCAGAAATCACTTTCCTTGTTTTGGGTCATAATAATAATAATAATAATAATGAATTCAATTTATAACGCACTTTTCATTAGTGAAAATCTCAAAGTGCTACACACATTGAATGCTACACACATTCATACACCGGTAGCGGCAGACTACCATGCAAGGTGCTTTCCAGTCCTACCGGGAGCAACTCGGGGTTAAGTGTCTTGCCCAAGAACACAACGACACATGGTGTGAGGAACCGGGATTCGAACCGCCAACCTTCCGATCGGGGGACGACTGCCATTACCACTACGCCACGGCCGCCCCGTCACTTTCCTTGTTTTGGGGCATGATCAGTAGCAGTCACATTCCTTGTTTTGGAACATGATTAGTAGCAGTCACTCCTCGTTTTGGGGCATGATAAGCAACAGTCACTTTCCTTGTTTTGGGGCATAGTCAGCAGCAGTCACTTTCCTCACCAGGGCATGATCACCATGATCATTATCAGCAGCATTCACTTTCCTTGCCAGGGCATGATCACCATGATCAGCAGCAGTCACTTTCTTTTTTGGGGCATGATCACCATTATAAGCAGCAGCAGTCACTTTCCTTTTCGGGGTACGATCACCATGATCATCATCAGTCATTTCATTGTTGGGTCATGATCACCATGATCACCAACAGTCACTTTCCTTGTCTAGGCATGATCAACATGAACAGCAGCAATCACATTCATTGTCGGGCATGATCACCATGATCATGATCAGTAGCAGACACTTTCCTTGTCTGGGCATGATCACACTGATCAGCAACAGTCACTTTCCTTGTCGGGGCATGATCACCCTGATCAGCACCAGTCACTTTCCTTCTCGGGCATGATCACTATGATCAGCAGCAGTTACATTCCTTGTTGGGATACGATGATCATGATCAGTAGCAGTCACTTTCCTTTTCGGGGCATGATATTCATGATTAGCAGTAGTCACTTTTATTGTTGGGGCATGATGATGATGATGATCATCATTATCATCATCATCATCATCATCATCATCATCATCATCATCATGAGTCACTTTCCTTGTCAGGGCATGTCATGATGATGATGATCATGATGATGATGATGATGATGATCATCATCATCATCATCATCATCATTATCAGTCACTTTCCTTATCGGGACTTTCCTTGTTTTGGGGAATGATCAGCAGTAGTTACTTTCCTTGTCAGTGCATGATCATGATCAGCAGCAGTCACTTTCCTTTTCGGGGTATGATGATCATAATGATGATCTTCATCATCATTGTCACTGTCGTCGTTGTCATCATCATCATCAGTCACTTTCTTTGTAGGATCATCATCATCATCTCAGTCACTTCCTTGTCGGGACATGATCACCATGATCCTGATCATCATCAGTCACTTTCTTTGTTGGGGCATGATCACCATGATCATGATCATCATCAGTCACTTTCCTTGTTGGGGCATGATCACCATGATCATGATCAGCTGCAGTCACTTTCCTTGTCGAGACATGATCACCATGATCATGATCAGTGCAGTCACTTTCCTTGTTAGGGCATGATCACCATGATCATGATAATCATCAGTCACTTTCCTTGTCGGGGCATGATCACCATGATCAGTAGCAGTCCTTTTCCTTGTCGAGGCATGATGATCATGATCAGCATCAGTCACTTTCATTGTCGGGGCATGATCACCATGATCATGATAATCATCAGTCACTTTCCTTGTCGGGTTATGATCACCATGATCATGATCAGCAGCAGTCACTTTCCTAGTCAGAGCATTATCACCATGATGAAGATAAGCAGCAGTCACTTTCCTTGCTGGGGCATGATCACCATGATAAGCAGCAGTTACTTTCCTTGTCAAAGCACTATCACATTGATCATCATCGGTCATTTTCCTTGTCAGGTCATGATCACCATGATCAGCAGCAGTCAATTTACTTGTCAGGGCATGATCAACATGATCAGTAGCAGTCAATTTCCTTGTTGGGCATGATATTAATTATTAGCAGCAGTCACTTTTATTGTTGGGGCGTGATGATTATTATTATCATCATGATGATGATGATTATCATCATCATGATGATCATTATCATCATCATCAGTCACTCACTTTTCTTTTCAGGGCATGATGATCATGATCATGAATAACATCATCATCATCATCATCATCATCATCATCATCATCATCATCATCATCATCTTCAGTCACTTTCCTTGTCGGGACTTTCATTGTTTTGGGGAATGATCAGCAGCAGTCACTTTCCTTGTCTTGGGGCATGATCAGCAGAAGTCATTCTCCTTGTTTTGGAACATGATAAGCAGCAGTCACTTTCCTTGTTTTGGGGCATGATCAACTGCAGTGACTTTCCTTGTTTTGGGGACATGATCAACACTAGTCACTTTCCTTGTTTTGGGGACATGATCAACACTAGTCACTTTCCTTGTTTTGGGGCATGATCAGCAGCTGTCAATTCCCTTGTTTTGGGGCATGATCAACAGGAGTCACTCTCCTTGTTTTGGGGCATGATCAGTAGCAGTCACTTTCCTTGTTTTGGGGCTTGATCAGCAGCAGTCAATTTCCTTGTTTTGAGGCATGATCAACCGAAGTCATTTTCCTTGTTTTGGGGCATGATCAGCAGCTGTCACTTTCCTTGTTTTGGGGAATGATCAGAAGCTGTCAATTTCCTTGTTTTGGGGCATGATCAAGTCAAAGTCAAAGTCAAAGTCAACTTTATTGTCAGAACTGCAATATGTACAGGACATACACAGAATTGAAATTGCGTTTCTCTCAGTCCCTCGGTGCAACAGTAACTATTTAAACATTGAAACACTGAAACATATAATAATAGACATAAGCATAAAATAGTAAAGCTGTAACACTGTCCTGAGTTTTTGCATAGTGGTACAAGAGTATGAAAATTTACACCAACTCTAAAACTAAAACACTAAACATTTAATGAACATAATACTGTCCTGAGTTTTTGCATACTAGTATAGAAAAAGTATAAAAAGTATAACTATAAAATAAACTAAAGGTTCTAGCATTGACATTTGCAAAGTGGCAAAGCAGCATATGAGTTAATGTACACAGTATATGTATGAGGTAGTAGTTGATGTTGTTATAGAGGCAAAAGTGGCATATGCAGTAAGGCACATTGGGCATCCTTAAATAAGGCTGGTCAGAGAATACTGTATATGTATCAGCAGTGGTAGTGTAGATATAAAAGTAGTGTAAATGTAAACAGTAGTAATAAATGTAAGCAGTAGTAATAAACATCAACAAATAAATAGTAAATAAATAGTAAATAAATAGTAAATAGTAAATAAATAGTAGTAATAAACAACAACATAAACTACTACCTCATACATATACTGTGTACATTAACTCATATGCTGCTTTGCCACTTTGCAAATGTCAATGCTAGAACCTTTAGTTTATTTTATAGTTATACTTTTTATACTTTTTCTATACTAGTATGCAAAAACTCAGGACAGTATTATGTTCATTAAATGTTTAGTGTTTTAGTTTTAGTTTTAGAGTTGGTGTAAATTTTCATACTCTTGTACCACTATGCAAAAACTCAGGACAGTGTTACAGCTTTACTATTTTATGCTTATGTCTATTATTATATGTTTCAGTGTTTCAATGTTTAAATAGTTACTGTTGCACCGAGGGACTGAGAGAAACGCAATTTCAATTCTGTGTATGTCCTGTACATATTGCAGTTCTGACAATAAAGTTGATTTTGACTTTGACTTTGAAATGTAAACAGCATTAATAAATGTAAACATTGAATGTAACCAGTAGTATGTAAACAGAGAATGTAAACAGGATTATGACTATAGGCAGTGATGTAATACAAACATTAGTGCAAATATGAGAAGTAGTGCAAACTGAATGAGCACATGACCGAGAGTTTAGTGAATAACCCGTTTGATGACACAGAGTCCAGTGTTAAAATCTTTGTGTTGTGTGGTAATGTGTGAGAAAGTTTTTAGTGTTAAGGCAGTTCAAATGGGAGGGGGGGCAGAGCAGGCAGAGTGTTTAGCATCCTGACTGCCTGATGAACAGAGCTGTCTCTCAGTCTGCTGGTTCGAGCCTGGAGACTCCTCAGTCTCCTCCCTGATGGCAACAGTCTGAAGCAGCTGTGTAGTGGGTGTGTGGGATCACCTGCCATGCAGAGGGCTTTCCGAGTGAGGCGGTTGCTGTGTAAGTCCTGCAGTGAGGGGAAGGAGGTGCCGACGATCTTCTCAGCTGCTCTCACGATGCGCTGGAGGCTCTTGCGGCAGGATGCAGTACATGCACCAAACCACACAGTGATGCAGCTGGTCAGGACACTTTCTATGGCACCTCTGTAGAAGGTGCACATGATGGGGGTTGAAGCTCCAGCCCTTTTCAGCTTGCGGAGAAAGTAGAGACGCTGGTGAGCCTTCTTGGCCAGTGCTGCAGTGTTCCTGCTCCAGGACAGGTCCTCTGAGACATAGATATAATAAACACTAGATAAGCTGAGGCGGAGTCTCCGGGGTCGTCAAGCGGCAGCCATCTTGCCACAGACAGCAACATTAGCTGCAGCTGTGGAAACCGTATGGAGGTGAGGGATTTATACAAACAAAAATACGCTTAACTCGCTGTAATCTTGACGGATTTACAAACGGTTTATTTTTTTAAAAACGTTATTAACGTGGCTATGATTTCTTTGGTAATCAGACAGCAGTTTCGTCTTTTTTAAAAGGTTTTATTCGTGTTTTGGGTGTCACACTCATCGAGAATCTAGAATTTAAATTCTGTTTTTATTACACCAATAACTATTTTATAACAAACTAATCTTTTGTCTAAATGACTATCTTGATCATGACTGTATTTATTAGCAGACTATTAACAAGAGCCTTTGATTAAGGGCTAGCTAGTATTCCAAATATTTCCCTAGCATTCTTAGATCACTAGGAGCTCTTTGTTTTTAACTGAACTAAAGCTGCACATGATTTCCAAGCGGTTTGGTATGTTCAACACTAATTACTGCTTTGTGTTTTACAGAAATACTCTTTGACAAGATGCCTGACTTTTGTGCAGCCTATGGATGCTCCAATAGACGTAATAATTTGCGTTTACAGAGTGGCAACATGAGACAGAAGCTCACCAAGGCAGTCCTTTTTAAAGGGCATTAGCTCCAAAAACACAAAGATTTTAACACTGGACTCTGTGTCATCAAACGGGTTATTCACTAAACTCTCGGTCATGTGCTCATTCTGTTTGCACTACTCATATTTGCACTAATGTTTGTATTACATCACTGCCTATAGTCATAATACTGTTTACATTCTCTGTTTACATACTACTGTTTACATTTATTACTACTGCTTACATTTATTACTACTGTTTACATTTACACTACTTTTATATCTACACCACTGCTGATACACATACAGTATTCTTTGACTAGCCTTATTTAAGGATGCCCAATGTGCCTTACCACATATGCCACTCTATAACAACATGAACTACTACCTCATGCATATACTGTGTACATTAACTCATATGCTGCTTTGCCACTTTGCAAATGTCAATGCTAGAACCTTAGTCTTCCCAGTAGCTTCCAGCCTTTAGCCACTTTAGCCTCGTCAGGAGCTTGTAGTTGACCAGCGTTTACACCCTCCTGGACGCACTGAGAAACTGGAGACATGCTACTTTTTTCACTACAAAACGAGGCAACTAATGAATGGAGTTTTTTTTAGTATGGCAGAAATCAGTGGAGATGTACATTAAGCTGCTCTGGACAACCAGTCTATCTGCTAACAGCTGTCACATAGCTGACTAGCTTGGAGAGCTAAGGCTAGCTGGGGTTATTTTTTTTAGCTCACACAGTTTCGACAAGTTTGTTATCCGGTGTGTAAGTCTCATCTTACAGCCCCGACATGGGGATGATCTGCAGCGAACTTCAGAAACAGGAGTCACATTAAACAGGTGAGATTCATAGCATTTCATATGCTATTATTTTTCAGAAAGAAATAAAAACATTTATTTCAGACCCGGAGCTGTTGTAGTTTTTTATTTTATTTTTTATGTTATTATTATTATTATTATTATTATTATTATTATTATTATTATTATTATTATTATTATTATTATTATTATTATTATTATTATTGTATGTTCAAGTGTTTCAATTGATTGCTGGTTGAAAAAGAAATCCGAAGAGGATGAGAGCACTGAAATGGAGCAAACATTCTTATCTTTACTTTTTAAAGCTGCAGCTAAATGTTTTGTTTATATTAAAGTGGGCTAGTTATTTGTTTAATTTTACACAAATATAGGAAGGTTTCAAACAGGTCTGCATAGTTCACTGTTTAATTTATTTAGGAGCAGGCCTACACATTCTCACTGCACTTCTGTTTGTGTTATTCAGTGGTTGTAACAGGTAAAATTTAAAATAAGATTAAAACATTTGAAATTGTATAAGTTGTGTTATGTTTTGCGGCTCCAGACAATTTTTCTTTGACAGAAGAGGGGGCGAAATGGCTCTTTTGATAATAAAGGTTGCAGACCCCTGATCATGAGTCTACATGAAGCTTGGCTGTCTTGACTCATGGTTACAACCATTATACCTTCAAAATGAACACAATAACTATCTAAGCATAATCACTGAACAGAACAGTACCAAACATCTATGTAACCAAAATTATTTTAAAATTATTTACCGGTAAAACCCAGTCTTATCTAGGGTCATGTGACCGGAAGTCAAGGACTGTACCATATTTAGTACCATTGAATTTTATTGGTTTTATTTATTTATCATCTTTGTTAACAATGGCTGTTTTTAAATGTACTTTCTAAATAAATTTGAAAATCCATTAACAACACAGGAACTATCTGAAGAAATTAATTCAAGTCTATCTTGGAAGACGGTCCTCGAGACCACGTCTTTGGTCATTCAGGTTAGGCTTTTGGTCACATGATGACAGAGTGGGTGGAGATATGGTTGGGTATTTGAAACCATGAGCAAGAGTCTTTGTACATCTCATTACCTGTGGGCTTTCTCCCTGTCACCAACACCTGCCCCCGTGAGGGGCAGGGTGATGGGAGCCACCTTCCTGATGCAACCACTGAGCATCCACAGCCCTCTGTGTGGAGCAGAGAGCTGCCATCTAGGGTGCCCAGGGGAGCAGGTGGTGTGAGTTAAGGGCCTTGCCCAAGGGCCCAGAGTGGAGCAGATGAGGGTTGAGGCAAGTGTGGATACTTCACCTATCCCACGCACATTTTGATGTTGTCTGTACTGGGAGTTGAACCAGCGATCTTCTTATAACAGGTCCACCTTCTCTAACCCCTGCACCACCACTCCCT
>JBBPBX010104956.1:0-11655 GCA_038048925.1 Garcialebias charrua
TTTTTCTTAAATGTATACATTGATTTTGCATTTTTAACATCACTCTCCAGAGCATTCCACAATCGAACTCCCTGAATTGAGGTAGACCGTCCCTTTAAGCTGGTTCTGAATTGTGGTTTGATGAATATCTCTGTCCCTTTGAGATTGTAATAACTTTGTCTTTTTATAAAATGTCTTTGGATATTTAAAGGTAATGTGTTATTATGAGCCCTATACATAACTGATAAAATACTATATTCTACCAATTCCTGGAATTTCAATAAATTTAGCTGAAGAAACAAGGTGTTTGATGGGTGACTGAAATGTTTTCTGGTGATTACTCTTACAGCTCTCTTTTGTAAACTTGATCCAGTTTGACTTAAAATGTCAATCATGGTTCTGGAAATAACTGATCGATTTAAAACCAATACATGTATACAGTATATTTATCAGCGTTTAGTTTTGGAGTCTTGCGTTTAGAATGAAGTATAGTCATTTCTCTGAACTCCACATTATTCATCAAATCACAATTAACAACTCGCTCCTGACCTTTGAACCCTGGAGCAGTTTATTTAAAGGTCAAGGACAGAATATTTTATGAGGAGCTGATTGTAAAATAAATCAGTTTATATTAAATCTGTTTTATATTAAATCTGTTTTATAATAAATCAGTTTATATTAAATCTGTTTATATTAAATCAGTTACTTGTTCAGATATTCATCAGATGTTGTAAAACAACGGAGAAATAAAAGCTTTACTGGAAATCTGAGTTCATGAAAGCAAAACTGACACAAGCATCACTGGTGCATCATTAAGTGTTTGAATTAATTTAAACAGTCAGTAAACTTGTAAAGAAAATGTTGAAGCTCGGTCCCTGCAGGAATGTTCAGATCTTATGAAGAAACCTAATTCTTTACTCGATCGTCTCCACTGAGGCTGGATCTTGTTAGACAACGAGAACTTTCTGTAGATATTAATTATTGATGCAGAACTCATAACAGTTTGTGATTAGATCATCTCTGATGAACACGTCTTTTCATTTTGAGGGTGACGATGCTCTTGTTGCTCCATTCCTCCCATCACGGTGCGCAGATGTAACCAGTGACCCTCGGCTGCGGTGTTTTACTTCAGACGCAGCGTCGTGGCTTTTTCTTGGACTTCGGCTAATAAAACACCTTTAAGACAAACAAGGAGCCGCACAAGTGTCGAGCCGGATGATTTAATGCCTTTTGGCAAAAAACAAACAACTGAAGACAATTTCCATTAGATTATTTTGTGAAATTCAGTGTGAAGAAGAAAAAAACAAAAGAAAATATTTTAATTTCTGTTGATCATTCTATTTGATCTCATCTGTGGTTTTATTGTAAGAGCTGTTTATGATAAAGCTGCATTTTGAGACACGTTATTAACAGAAACGATACGAACTGATGATTAAATCCATGTAAGAAAGACAAATCTTCATGTTAATTAGCTGTTAATTACCATCTAGAAGAGGAGGCAGACCTACAGAATGGAGCGCGCTCACTGAACAGCTGTTTGACCAGCGTCGGCCATGTTTGCGTTGGGACGGGGGTTCGCCTGAGCTCTGACACCATCCAGGAGGACTCTGGTGAAACGACCCCGCCGGCTTCGGAAAGCTGACCTTTGTGATTGGGCCTCCCCGCGGGGGGTCCGGCCCTGCAGGGAGTGAGAGCGAGAGGCGTCATCATGCACGTGTAAACTAAAGAGTCGTTGACCTCTGACCCCTCGCTGCCCCCCGTTTGGTCACTTGTTCATCCGGCACCGACAAGACGGAGGTTTCAGGGGAGCGTTTGTCCGAGGAGGAGGACCACAACAGATCTGAGGATTTACTGAACAAACTCGAACAACTTCCTGTTGTGTCCTGCTGCTCTGCGTCCTCTCCCGTACCCCGGGGTGTTTACACATCACAGCTACTTCACCTTCCTCTAATCCTTGTTGCTGCTCACACATTTACAGGTCCAGCCCATGAAGATGCAGAAAACATCATTTTTAATCCACATCTGTTTACTGCTCTTCTTTTCACGGGGGTGTCGTCCACGACACTTGGAGCTCCTTTACCCGTACAGAAAGTTGCCGCGGTGTCAGTAAACCTCTTTTTATTCTTCTCCTTTCTGGTTCTGTCAGTCATTTAAGTCGGATGCTGCGTGTTGTTGCCATGGCAACGTCAAGGTTTCTCACAGCGGCTCTGAGTGCACGTCCATCACAAAGGAAACAAAAGTTTTTCATTCATAACACTTTTTTTTTTTTCTGTACCGAGGCAGTGGCACAAAAAGGAGACGAGCGGAGTGACATCAGGTAACTGAAGTGTTTCTGCATCTCCCATCGAGGTCAGCGGAGGAAGGTTGAACATCAAAGTGCATAAGGAACAAATCCCAGCTGGAGTTACGTGATCATAAAAGGAAATTGACAGACTTGTGAAACCGACACGCAGCTCTGACGGGGCGTCGTCTCGTCAAACAGACGGAGGTGCAGGAGACGACGAGACTTCCTGGCTGCGCTGCTTCTGCCTCTTCTGAAACTGAACGTGTGCTTTGAGGGACACGACCAGCTTGGAGCGGACATGTTGGTGCAAAGATCTCCGCTAACGCTCCGTCACTCACCGACTACAGCACGAGGACATCCTCGATATGTGGAAGGTTAAGAGACGGACTTGCAACAGGAGACGTGATGAATAACTTCTATAGTTAAAAGGAACTTCCACAAAACATTTCAAGCCTGAAACTTTCAGGTTGTCTCAAGACCGGTCACGATAATCAATAAATCAATTAATCGCATGATACCGTATTTTCCGGTCTATAAGTCGCACCTTTTTTCCTAATTCGCATGCCCGCTACCGGTGTATACCATACCATACCATTTTTTATTTATAAAGCACTTTAAACAGGAACAAGTCCACACCATAGTGCTGGACAAACAAACACGCAACAGGCAACACAGACAATGAAGTACAACACGAAAAACATAAAAATAATAATTTAACAGAAACATTCATGTATAAAATAATAATTTAACAGAAACATTCATGTATAAAATAATAATTTAACAGAAACGTTCATATATAAAATAATAATTTAACAGAAACGTTCATATATAAAATAATAATTTAACATAAACGTTCATATATAAAATAATATCAAAAAAGGCGTTCAATACAAGATCAACTGGACTTTATTTGAAGACGTTTCGCTTCTCATCCGAGGAGCTTTATCAATTCAATGAAACAGACTGTGTGCGCGTGGAGTTATAACAGTGAGTCACACACCAACATACCGGGTATGTAAATTTCAAACTGAGGTAACACATACATGTAAATTGACAGATCTCACCTTAACAGTAGGGAGTTCCCTTGAGGTCTCTGACAGAAGACACACAACTGTATGTAAATTGACAAAAACACCTCCCAAACCAACAACAGAGGTTTCTCAAAAAACTTTGCTAGTCTAATTCACAGATCAGACACCTCTGCTCCCATCCGGTGTAAAACGTTTGGGAATCAGCCCCAAAACTGAGTTATAAGTCTTAGAAAGTTGAAATCTCAGACCTCCTCCTCTGTTAAGAGAAGGTTTTTCTCTCTTAACATAAACAGCTTCCTTCACCCCCCTCTCAAACCATCTGTGCTCTCGGTCCAAAATTTGCACATTCTGGTCCTCAAAAGAGTGACCCTTGTCCGTGAGGTGGAGGTGAACAGCTGAGTTTTGTCCAGAGGAGGTTGCTCTCCTGTGTTGGGACATTCTTCTGTGGATGGGCTGCTTAGTTTCTCCAATGTAGCGGTCTGGGCACTCGGATGAGAAGCGAAACGTCTTCTGTAAAAAATAAAGTCCAGTTGATCTTGTATTGAACGCCTTTTTTGATTTTATCATGTCCTGGACGACTGAGAATCTTCACCAGCATATAGAATAATAATTTAACAGAAACTTTCATATATAAAATAATAGTTTAACAGAAACGTTCATATATAAAATAATAATTTAACAGAAACATTCATGTACAAAACAATAATTTAACAGAAACGTTCATATATAAAATAATAATTTAACAGAAACATTCATATATAAAATAATAATTTAACAGAAACATTCATATATAAAATAATAATTTAACAGAAACATTCATATATAAAATAATAATTTAACATTATTTATCTGAGGAGCAGACTGCTTTGAGTTTAACTCCATCACAGAACTCTCATCTTGAACAAGCATGAAGGTGACAGTGGAAAGGAAAAACTCCCTCATGAGGAAGAAACTTTAGCAGAACCAGGTTCAGGACAAGCAACATCTGCTTTGACCAGCTGGGTTTGAGAGGAACAGATACACAATGGCAGGTCAAGAATCACATGTTAAGATAGAAATATAATTATTAATTATTATTAATTAATCAGTTTCTCAACAAAGGATTATCTTAGTGAGAAGCTCTGGCATGAACTGTGAGGGTGATATACGTTCCTTCAAGAAATACCAGATATTTATTTGTTTCAGTAAAAGGGAGATGTTTGAGCGTTAAAATCTTTCTTGGTTTTTCCTCGCCGGCGTTCCACTGTTGCATCTTTTCATTCTCTGGTGAGAAGCTCTTCTGATGCGACTTTCTTCTGTTGCTGCAACACAAACAGCAAACTCTTAATTTGATCAGAGAAAGGATAAATTTACAGAAAATCCTTTAATCTTCAGCAAATGAAAACATTTATCTACACTTTGAAATATTACGGAGGGCTTATCGGAGCAAAACTCACAAAAAGAGAAAAATCGAGTTGCAACAGTCGAATGAAAAAATAAAAATACAGCGCATGTGAATTCTTTTCATCTTGGCTTGTGTGAAAGTTTGTGATAACATCTAAGAGATAAAACGGTCCACTACAAGCAGTTCAGCCATGCAGAAGAAAACCCCAAGGGAGTGGCAGAGAGATGCAGAGGAAGATGAGAGGAAGAGGAGGCCGATGGAGGTGAGAAGATAAGAACTTTCCAAGACAAAGAGGGAAGGTGTTCGTGTTTTGAGCAGTCAAATAAAGGCTGGGAGGATAAAACTGAGATGGAGGCGGTGATGTGTAGAGTGGAGCGCAGCAGGAGGAACAGGTCTGGGAAAATAAGGAGCTTTTCTCAAGAGGCGCTCGTCTAGCCGGTCCCTGAACGCACCGTTCTGCTGGACTCAGCTGTCAGAGCTAAAGGTCTTCAGATGGAAGAGAGGAGGCGAGACAGGCGGGAAACAAAACACGAAGACGGAAACTTTTTACTTCCTAATTCTTTTTACTTTGACATTTTCTCTGTGCGTACTCAATAAAACCTCCCCCGAGTCGTTTCACTGTCAACTCAAATAAATTCCCACAACACCAAAACTAAAATGTGATTTTACCCACAGGAGTCGATTCAGTTCACAACAGAGGTCGTCTCAGGACACTGACCAGGAACATTCACACACTGTACATAGAAAATCCAGTCAGTAAAAGTTATTGATCTCAGGAAGCAGCAGGTTGTGTTGAATCTTCACTTTGTCACAGCCTCCCATCCTGAGCAAGAACAAAGGAGACAGTGGGAAAGAAAAACTCCCTTTAACAGGAAGAAACCTCCAGTAGAACCAGCTCAGGACATGTGGACGTCTACTGTGACCCACTGAGTTTGAGAGGACAGGATGTAGAAACAGACAGAGAATGACAGGTCCAGATGTAAGTCCAGACCCCCCCCCCCCCCATGTTACGATATAAATACAGGTAGTCCTCGACTTACGAGCGAGTTCCGTTCCTGCGAGGCTCTCGTAAGACGAAAATTCGTACGTCGGAACACGAAACACGTGTTGCTCGTAAATCCGGATTTTCGGTCGTAAGTTGGAAAATTTATGCTAGCGCTACTACGAACACTCGTTTTTCATCACAAACGTTCATACTAGTTCATGAACATGCTCAGAAACTTGTTTCCAAACGGTTAGCTAACACACTTTCATCTAGCCTGGTTGAAACCATACCCTGTCCTTCACTTCGCTTCAGACAAGGGTCTGGGACCTGTCCATTGACAAACGATTCTTGCTGGAGGCGTGGGCTCTACTGATGGCTGCTCCCCTGTGGTCTTCTGAACTTGACTTCAGCTCCGCCTCCTGCTGAATTTTCTCTCGCTCCGTTGTATATTCTGTGTTTATAATATATGATAATAAAACGTCCTAATAAAATAAAACCATGGAGCGCTGGTCCAACACACCAGAAGACCAGGAAATCTGATGGGACTCGGGCAGCAACTTAAAACCTGACTTTAATTCTCTCGTGACAACCTGAGACGTTTCCTTGTTCAGCGGAGGGAGAGGAGGAGGAGGGAGCGAACACTTGACTTTTGGGAAAAAAACAAAAGAAAACTCCAGATAAGGGATTAAGAAGGGGAAATTAATAAATTTGTGTCACATATAAAACAGTCATGCATCGCTTTGAATGAGAACATGCGGCTGCGAGCTGGGACAGGTGGGGGCATTTCCGTGTTCAGCGGAGGGAGAGGAGGAGGAGGAGGGAGCGAACACTTGACTTTTGGCCAAAAAAACAAAAGAAAACTCCAGATAAGGGATTAAGAAGGGGAAATTAATACATTTTGTGTCATTTATACAACAGTCCTCGATGCAGGACTCCTGCATCGCTTTGAATGAGAACATGCGGCTGCGAGCTGGGACAGGTGGGGGCATTTCAGTGTTCAGCGGAGGGAGAGAAGGAGGAGGAGGAGGGAGCGAACACTTGACTTTTGGCCAAAAAAACAAAAGAAAACTCCAGATAAGGGATTAAGAAGGGGAAATTAATACATTTTGTGTCATTTATACAACAGTCCTCGATGCAGGACTCCTGCATCGCTTTGAATGAGAACATGCGCTGCGAGCTGGCTGCGCTGGGACAGGTGGGGGCGTAGGTTAGGGGCCAAAAACTCCGCCCCTTCTGTTCTCTGATTGGTCCGAACAAAAATCTACCGGAGAAATCCTTGTGGATGAGAGAAGTCCCAGACTGTGCAGTGAAGGGAAATGAGAATTGAGCGGAGCTGTGCAGGAGGGCGAGGGCCAGGCTAACTTTCATCTAAAAACACATAAAACTGTATTTTTTGTATGTTCTTTACAAATTTACTGCTCGTTCGCCAGCTCGTAAGTCTGGAACCTCGGAGGTAAGAGCGCTCGTAAGTCGGGGACTACCTGTAGTTACAAACAGGTAGAGTAACTAAAGACGGCAGCAGAGAGAGGAAATGTGGTCAGTTTGTCCTCCAGCAGTCCAAACCTATAGCAACATAACTAAGGGACAGCTCAGGAAACCCAAGTCTACCCTATCCACCTTATTCCTAGCCCCCATGATGCCTTGCGCGAATTATGTGAACGACTTCCGCCGAAACGGAACCAGCACTTTTTTTTACACGCTAGCAACGCGCTAGCCGGTTTTCGTCAAAGGTTTTAGGTCATAAAATATGTGGGAACACAAACGATCACAACTCATATGTGGAGATATCAAAGCCAACAAGAATTACAACTCATAGTGCTACATAGTGCTACAACTCATAGTGCTACAATAATTGATAATATTTTCACAAATATAACAAATGGGGATTGATTGGTGGTATCTTAACGACCGACTTAAGTGATCATTTACCAGTTTTCACAATATTTAAAAATGATCAAAATATCACAAAAGCAGACACAACGAAGAAAAAAATCATAAACACATCAAAAAAAGTTTTGGAAAAATTGAAAGAGGATCTGGATAAACAAGACTGGAATGATGTGTATGTTGATGATGCGAACAGGGCATATGATGAGTTTATGAATATCTTGGAAACCCTGTATGAAAAGAATTGTGTGCAAACAAATTACACAAAGAGAAATACGAATGATCAACCATGGATGACAAAAGGGTTAAGAAATGCATGTAAAAAAAAGAATTATTTGTATTCATGTTTCTTGAAATTGCGAAGTCAGAGCGCAGAAGAAAAATATAAAAAGTATAAAAATAAATTAGTAGGGATTATAAGGAAACATAAGAAAGAATATTATAGTAAATTATTAGATAAAACTAATGGTGATATGAAAGCAACATGGCGAGTAATGAATGGTGTACTGAAGAATCATAAAGCAAAAACTGGTATTTCAAAATATTTTGTAAAAGACAACGATGAAGTTCATGATGAAAATGAAATTGTAAATGGATTTAATCAATATTTCGTGAATGTTGGATCAAGCCTTGCAGCTAAGATACCAAAAGTAGATAAAAATATGATCCACTCAATTACAGGTTGTGCAAATAGTATTTTCCTAAATGGAACTAACAAAGAGGAAATAATGAATGTAGTAAAACATCTTACAGACAAGAGATCGAAAGACTGGGTGGACATGGATATGATGTTTGTAAAGGACATAATGAGCCATGTTATTGAGCCGTTCACATACATATGTAACTTATCATTTTCAACAGGAATTTTTCCAGATAATATGAAAGTAGCTAAGGTCGTTCCTCTTTTTAAAAATGGTGATAAATGTGTATTCAACAATTATAGACCTATATCCTTGTTACCACAGTTTTCAAAAATTCTTGAAAAACTATTTGTAAACAGACTAGACCAATTTATAGATAAACAAAATATTCTAAGCAGCAGTCAGTATGGGTTTAGATCAAAAAACTCTACATCAATGGCTCTCATGGAATTAATGGAACAAATAACTACTGCTGTCGATCAAAAACAACATTGTATCAGTATCTTTGTTGATTTAAAAAAAGCATTCGATACTATTGATCACACCATTCTCCTTGAAAAACTGAACAAATATGGTATTAGAGGACCAGCATTACAGTGGGTATCTAGCTACTTAAAAAATAGGAAACAATTTGTACAAATAAATGATGTAAGATCTGACCTCTGTAATATCACATGTGGAGTTCCCCAAGGCTCTGTACTTGGACCAAAGCTTTTTATTTTATATGTGAATGACTTGGTAAATGTGTCAGGACTCCTTAAATGTGTACTTTTCGCAGATGATACCACTTTTTTCTGTTCAGGTGAAGATATAGAACAAATGTTAGAATTGATAAAGACAGAATTTGTCAAGATACAAACTTGGTTTAAAATAAATAAATTATCATTAAATCTAGAAAAAACTAATTACATGATATTCGGTAATAGAAAGAAAACTGTCGATGTTCCACTCAAAATTGAGGATGTTGAGATTTGTAGAGTGAATGAGGTGAAGTTTTTGGGTGTTATCATTGATGACAAACTGACATGGAAACAACACATAAATTCTGTAAGAATAAAAATAGCTAAATCGATAGCAGTACTGTACAAAGTCAGAGACCTATTGAATGATAAAGCTCTGTATTTGTTGTATAACACAATCATTGTTCCACACTTAATCTATTGTATTGATGTTTGGGGGAATGCGTGTAAAACAATCACAAAGCCTATTTTTGTATTACAGAAAAGAGCTGTAAGAATTATCACTAGAAAGCATTACCGTCATCCATCAAGTACATTATTTTATCAACTAAAATTACTGAAGTTCCATGATTTGGTAGACTATAATATTTTATCAGTTATGTATAGAGCTCAAAATAATGCATTACCTTTAAATATCCAAATGCACTTTGTTAAAAGACAAAGTTGTTATAATCTTAAGGGAACAGAGTTGTTTGTAAAACCACAATTCAGAACCAGTTTGAAGGGACGTTCTACCTCAATTCAGGGAATTAGATTATGGAATGGCTTGGAGAATGTAGTTAAAAATGCCAAGTCAATGTTTACATTTAAAAAAATGATCAAAACAAATATGTTAAAAAAATATATGTGAAATAACGTAATGTGTATTGTATTAGTTAGAAAATTAGAAAGTGTTAGTCATTTTGTACTGTATTAGTATTAGTTAGAAAACTAAAAAGAATTAGTCATTTTGAACTGTTGGTTGAAGAATATTATTGTTTACATGGTTTGACTACTGTTGTTTAATCTGATTGCTGGAGATAAGGGGCAGATATAATAAGATTTATTCTTCTTTCTGCCACCTTTCATTTTTTTACATTTTGTACACTATCATTATGAGATTGCCTTGTATTGTTTCTTTTGTAAAAAAATGAACAAATTTAATAAACATTAAACATTAAACATTGTTTTACCGCTACCTACAGCTGTTGAGGGGTGGGAGGACGACTTGAAGAAGTGGCCGAAAATAACGTACACTAGCATGTTTAGCTACTTTGTTGACAGTTGCTTCAGATGGCGAAGCGATGAGCAATCTGAAAAGCTCTGAAGCTTATTAGTATCTTCACAGTAACAAGGTTGGTCCTGTTATGTTAAGAGAGGTGGGACACTTCTTATTTACCTTAAGGCAAACACAGAGTCCAGTCTAAGCATTAAAAATCCACATCTCCAGGTCCAGCTAACAATGATGTTGCTTTGGACTTTTGAGCTGCAAGATGTTTATCTGGACACCAACTGAGCACCTGGAGCTTGACATTTCTTTTGACAAATACTTTACTGATTCACAAATGAAGCACCTTGAGAACTTTTAATAAAATACAGTAAATGAAAACAAATAATGAAATAGACAGGAAACGATCTTTAAAAACTTGATAATGACAAAAGTGACATTTAGATAGAAACAGTAGTTTAATCCAAAATTAACTGATATAGTGCACACAAAAAACTAACCTTGTAAGAAGGTTAACAGTCAACTATTGTACATAACAAATGAATCATTTTAGCAAATACTTTTCTAATGTAATATAGTTAACATTGCATCCTTTAAAAAACATGTTGAGTTGTGTTACGTTTACAGCAAGTACACCAGTACTGTACATGTTTGAGAAAAATGTTTACATTTAATGTCTTCTCACTTCTCACTTGAAATAAGCTGGCATCCTTTGCGTGTGAATGCTGGAACGATTACATTGACACACCACACTCTTGCAGCAGGTCCCTCACTGTGAAACCACGATCACCCATCACCTGATCTCCAGCACGCAGATAGTCCAGAAACCCAGAGTTCTGTGTTATATACCTGTCACTGCATTTACCACCATAAGCATCTGAAATAAACATGATTATTCCAGAGGGAGAAACAGCCAATAAATATTTCACAGTGTTATTTGCATGTATGATTCACTTCTGGAGTCCAAGTTTTTAGCTTTCTGCAAAACATGTTGCTTTAATTGTTTCACGGGGCAACCATAGAATAAGGTCGTTGGTTTGTTCTGACATTATGTCAATCCACATTCCAACAGTCATGCTGCATGTGACTGTGGTGGTGTTGAGCAGCTCCACACTCTCATCAAGCCCATCTGAAAGTAAAAGTACATTATACAAACATTAGGGTTCATTTATGAACACATACACACACCTAGATTATATATATATGTAATATGGAGCCAAGATGGTGTAGTGGCTAAGGCTTTTGACTTGGGACCCGAAGGACGCGGGTTCGCGCCCCGGCCACTACACACCTTGGGGTGTCTATGAGTGCACATCTAATTCTCCAGCTCCCCGAGCGCTGACTACGGCTGCTCGCTGCACCACCTGGTGGTGGTTGGGTTAAAGGCAGAAGACCAATTTCGTCTGTCAAGTATGGGAAACATACACAGATGACAAATGTGACAAATTATTATTATTATTATTATTATATTATATACAATATATATACATATATATATATATATATATATATATATA
>JBBPBX010104957.1:0-2500 GCA_038048925.1 Garcialebias charrua
CAAGTGCTGGTGAAGATTCTCAGTCGTCCAGGACATGATAAAATCAAAAAAGGTGTTCAATACAAGATCAACTGGACTTTATTTGTTACAGAAGACGTTTCGACCTCTATCCAGAGGGCTTTATCAATTCTATGAGCAGACTGTGTGCCAGTGGAGTTATAACAGTCTTAGGAGACACGCACCAACCTACCATATGTAAATTGCAAGCTGAGGTAACACATACATGTAAATTGACAAATCACAACTTAACAGTAGGGGTTTCTTGAAGTCTCTGACAGAAGACACACAACTGTATGTAAATTGACAAATCACACCTCACAACCCAACAGCAGAGGCTTCTCAAACAACTTTGCTAGTCTAATTCCCAGACAAGACACCTCTGCTCCCATCCGGTGTAAAACGTCTGGGAATCAGCCCCAAAACTGCGTTATAAGTCTTGGAAAGTTGAAATCTCAGTCCTCCTCCTCTATTAAGCGAGGGCCGTTCTTTCTTGATATAAACAGCTTCCTTCACACCTCTCTCAAACCACCTGTGCTCTCGGTCCAAAATTGCACATTCTGGTCCTCAAATGAGTGTCCCTTGTCCGTGAGGTGGAGGTGAACAGCTGAGTTTTGCCCAGAAGAGGTGGCTCTCCTGTGTTGGGACATTCTTCTGTGGATGGGCTGCTTAGTTTCTCCAATGTATAGGTCTGGGCAGTCCTCGTTGCACTGGACCACGTACACAACACCTCTCTGTTTTACACCGGTTATAACTCCACTGGCACACAGTCTGCTCATAGAATTGATAAAGCCCTCTGGATAGAGGTCGAAACGTCTTCTGTAACAAATAAAGTCCAGTTGATCTTGTATTGAACGCCTTTTTTGATTTGTTCCAAGTCATTACCCGAATAAAAGAAAGTGGTATCATCAGCAAAAAGAACACATTTGAGAATACCTAACACATCCATCAAATCAATAATCCGAGTCATTAATGAGACAGGTTCACCATGGCTGTTTGCATGGATTGTACTGGATTTGATGATCGTTGAAGCAGTTCCAGTGTGTGTTTCTGGAAGGGGGTTGTTGCTGAAGCAGTTCCAGTGTGTGTTTGTGGAAGGGGGTTGTTGCTGAAGCAGTTCCAGTGTGTGTTTGTGGAAGTGGGTTGTTGCTGAAGCAGTTCCAATGTGTGTTTGTGGAAGTGGGTTGTTGCTGAAGCAGTTCCAGTGTGTGTTTGTGGAAGTGGGTTGTTGCTGAAGCAGTTCCAGTGTGTGTTTGTGGAAGTGGGTTGTTGCTGAAGCAGTTCCAGTGTGTGTTTGTGGAAGTGGGTTGTTGCTGAAGCAGTTCCAGTGTGTGTTTGTGGAAGTGGGTTGTTGCTGAAGCAGTTCCAGTGTGTGTTTGTGGAAGTGGGTTGTTGCTGAAGCAGTTCCAGTGTGTGTTTGTGGAAGTGGGTTGTTGCTGAAGCAGTTCCAGTGTGTGTTTGTGGAAGTGGGTTGTTGCTGAAGCAGTTCCAGTGTGTGTTTGTGGAAGTGGGTTGTTGCTGAAGCAGTTCCAGTGTGTGTTTGTGGAAGTGGGTTGTTGCTGAAGCAGTTCCAGTGTGTGTTTGTGGAAGTGGGTTGTTGCTGAAGCAGTTCCAGTGTGTGTTTGTGGAAGTGGGTTGTTGCTGAAGCAGTTCCAGTGTGTGTTTGTGGAAGTGGGTTGTTGCTGAAGCAGTTCCAGTGTGTGTTTGTGGAAGTGGGTTGTTGCTGAAGCAGTTCCAGTGTGTGTTTGTGGAAGTGGGTTGTTGCTGAAGCAGTTCCAGTGTGTGTTTGTGGAAGTGGGTTGTTGCTGAAGCAGTTCCAGTGTGTGTTTGTGGAAGTGGGTTGTTGCTGAAGCAGTTCCAGTGTGTGTTTGTGGAAGTGGGTTGTTGCTGAAGCAGTTCCAGTGTGTGTTTGTGGAAGTGGGTTGTTGCTGAAGCAGTTCCAGTGTGTGTTTGTGGAAGTGGGTTGTTGCTGAAGCAGTTCCAGTGTGTGTTTGTGGAAGTGGGTTGTTGCTGAAGCAGTTCCAGTGTGTGTTTGTGGAAGTGGGTTGTTGCTGAAGCAGTTCCAGTGTGTGTTTGTGGAAGTGGGTTGTTGCTGAAGCAGTTCCAGTGTGTGTTTGTGGAAGTGGGTTGTTGCTGAAGCAGTTCCAGTGTGTGTTTGTGGAAGTGGGTTGTTGCTGAAGCAGTTCCAGTGTGTGTTTGTGGAAGTGGGTTGTTGCTGAAGCAGTTCCAGTGTGTGTTTGTGGAAGTGGGTTGTTGCTGAAGCAGTTCCAGTGTGTGTTTGTGGAAGTGGGTTGTTGCTGAAGCAGTTCCAGTGTGTGTTTGTGGAAGTGGGTTGTTGCTGAAGCAGTTCCAGTGTGTGTTTGTGGAAGTGGGTTGTTGCTGAAGCAGTTCCAGTGTGTGTTTGTGGAAGTGGGTTGTTGCTGAAGCAGTTCCAGTGTGTGTTTGTGGAAGTGGGTTGTTGCTGAAGCAGTTCCAGTGTGTGTTTGTGGAAGTGGGTTGTTGC
>JBBPBX010104957.1:5000-11654 GCA_038048925.1 Garcialebias charrua
GAAGCGCTTCTTCACTGCTCCGAGCAGCACCTGCTGCAAACACTCCCCCTTTCCTCCCCCTTTGCTCCTGTGAGGCTCACAGCTGTTGGCTGAGCACACTCCACAGGTTTATTATTCAACTGCTCCAGTATGATTGGCTGGGGATAAAGATGGGATGATAAAGGAGCTCCTTGATCAAGTGAACAGCTAGTTCTGGATGTCAACAACAAACTGGTTGATTCACTTTGAGAAGGTGCTATTTATGAGACTGAGCTGAATGCAGCACCTCAGACTGAAGACGTCTTTCAGGTGAAATATGAACATTTGTAAAAAAAAAATTGTTTTTTGAACCTGTCCAGAGGACTTGACTTATCTTTTTTTAGATTTTCTACCTGGATTATTGAGCATACATTAGGACATATGCGTGATCCTACTCCCTTTCAATCTTTTTATGTTTATATGTTTAAAGTAACAATTTTAAATAAAAATAAAGTTGTCAATACTTGAAACTACTATGCATCATGTCATTAATACTGTAAGTACAAAGCCTCATGTGTTAAAAAAAAGTTTAATTCAAACCCAAATGGTAAATGGACTGTACTTATATAGTGTCTTTCTATCTAATCCGGATATTCAAAGTGCTTTATAAGACAATCTGTGTCCTCATTTACCTCTACACACATTCATACATACAGCACTCTACTAAATTTCTACAAAGACTAAAGGCTGGGGCAGAGCTCCTCGAGCGCGGCGCCCCGCTGTGTGAGTGCCGTGCGTGCGCCGCTGCACAAGCCCTTTGAACGTTCACGCGAACGCACCAAGCTCCAATTTTACGACCGCGTATGCGATGCGCGGTGTCTGACCAATCAGCGACCTCAGTTCAGTCCCCCTCCGCGTGCAGCTGCTCACAGAGAACGTGAGAAGAAAGCAGAGCTCTGCCTGGTGAACAGGCGCGCACAGAATGCGCCGTGTGTGGCGTCTAGGGAGGACGCTGAGCTCTGCATCGGGCTTAATCAGAGCTGTAGATCACAGTCGTACACTGATGGGGGACACATCGGAGACAATGAGACATTCAGTGTCTTGCCCAGGGGCACTTCAACATGTAACTGCTGGTGGAATCAGCAATCTGAATTTGGTCCGTTAATGGTAGATTTACAGTTTTACAATCATGTATCTCCACTATTGTTGGCATCAGCAGATGTAATAATGTGTGTGTGTGTGTGTTTGTGTGTGGTTGGGGTTGTGGGTCCTCTCCCAGAAATGTTTGAATAAAGTAGATGCCATTTCCTGCATTCTGGTGTATTTGAACATGTTAAACATCAACTTTTACCTACATAATTAAACACTTGATTCAGTAAATATTTTAGAGTTGCCTGACAAACAGATGTCCTTGTGTAAATGGAGCATGCTCCGATTCTCTTACGTACCTTAGCACCACACCCCATGTTGAAAACTGCCAGAACTAGCATAGCGCTAAGCTAGTGGTGCACAATACAAACGTGTACAGTAGCTAAGATGCTACAGACATTGTGCTCTGCTTCTCTCACAAATCCTAAAGGCTGAGTTAGACTTTCGCTTTGGTCCGCAGGCTGGAGCGCGCGCGCCGCGCGTGCACTGTGCCGCACGGCGAAATGCGTTCATAGTTTCGCCCCTGTGTTTATGGTTGACGCACGGCGGAGCATGGCAAAGTGCTGTTCTTTTACGGGCCAGCAGGTGGCAGTAGCCTCTACAACATGTGCATATGTTACAAGAAAGGGTGTAGAAGAAGAAATCTACCGTAGAAGAAGAACTGTTTGACGTCACAACACAAACAAAATGGCTTCCCGCTCGCTTCATTCTTGAACTGTCTTTATTAGAGGAGCAAATTATAATAGAACAACAGTTATTGTGTCTTGCAATTTTAATGAGACGAAGAAGACGCAGAAGGAGATGGTATGTTCGGCCATTACACTCTCAGAGACGTACTGGTGGGGAATATAACATGCTGGTGATGCCGATGCGGAGAATTGACGAAGAAATGCACTTCAGTTACTTCCGCATGTCTGCACGCCGATTTGATGACCTGCTACATCGTATTTCGCCTTTCATACGACATGGAAGGACCCAAAGCAACCCTGTGACATTACCCGAGCGTTTGGCAGTGACTTTAAGGGCCTGTTTACACGGCGCGTATTTTGAGTGTAACCGCTACTTTCTCTTTGCGACTTTGCTTATCGCCTACACGACGCTGCTGGCCCCCCTCGATGACTCCGATGGTTTTTGAACCCTGCTCTCAAGGTGGAAGTTTTTCGCTGACCCCCCGTTGATAATGTAAACATCTCCCGCGGAGCTTTTGTTTGAACACATGCACGCAGCACGCACGCGCAGACAGCCGGCATTTTAACAATGGCGGTGGACTGGACAGTGGACACACGCACCACTTTCTGAACTATAGCTGATGGAATATATTTTGATTCTCATATTTAATTATTCTACACCTTACCTGCATCTGTGTTGGAAGAGAGCAGCTGCCTGGATCCAGTTGTCTGTTAACGAGGCAGTCGGACATTTCACGTGTCACGCTGCACTATAACATACTAAATGTGCTATATATTAACAGTTTAACAATAATAAACAGTATTTATGTTAGCGTGGGAGATATTTACATTTATCTGAGCTAAATGAAGCTATCTGGACTCGTTACGTCATGCCTAACATGCTGCTGAAAATGAAGACACCAGGTTGATTTTTAATTTATTTATTTATTCAACACCACAAACTCATGTCACAAACACTGAGAATTAAATTGAACACTTTTAAAAACACGTTAACCGAACTTTAATGAACTGGACTCTGTTGTTTTCATCCTGCTGGACACTGGACCCACATCCGAACCGCCGGTCCGCTTCGTGGAACAGCTTCGACCTCGCAGGAAAAAAATAAAAATAAAACCTCAGTTGGTTGTTCTGTGATCGAACTAAACACAAGGAAACATTATTAAGAACATGGTTTACCTTGTAGCCCTGCTGTAAATCAGCTGATTCTCACGGACTAAAGTCAGACATGTTGACTCGGTTCCGGACGGTCCAGTCAGCAACTGGTGCGCAGATGAAGCAGGTCCCACACTTGGTGTCAAATCTGTTGACTCTTGTCCAAATTCCAGCTTTAACTTGTTGTTAACTTGTTGACAACAACTTGTAGTTTAGCTGAACTTTTAGCCAGAGAGGAAAACAGGCTGCCTCGTGTGCTCTGTTTGTTTACCTCAGGCAGCAGTGGCACGCGTGCGCAGTAGTGAAGGTTCCAAAAATCACAGCGCCATCTACAGGCCCAGCATGGTAACTACAGTAAATTCATGAGTACGGGGTGGTGGGGGGGAGAGAGTCGTATCCACAGAATTCGCCCATGTCAACGCAAAACTTTCAACCTAATTAACATACCCAAAAGTTGCGTTTCCCCCACACAGTGTCCGTGTAAACAGGGCCTAAGAATCCTGGCTTCAGGTAGCAGCCAGAAAAGTGTAGCAGCCAGCTACAAACTTGGTGCAACTACGGTTTCCCTGATAGTCTCTGAGGTGTGCCAAGCTATATTGTATATTGCTATATGTATTTGAATGTTAATGATTTTAAATAAAATGAAACTACATTGAAATATCCACTTCAGCTTTCCGTCTGTTTTGTTTGCATATTGTATTTACAAAGCCACTAACAGTTGTATTACATAAAATTTGGTATGAAAGACTTTTTTATAATTGTAAGAACATTAGATGTTAGAATTATTTGGAAACCTGAAATGGCATTGTAAATATAAGTCCCATATTGCATTAAAATGAAGCATTGCTACCTGACACGAAAAATCTCAATGTGTAGTAGCCTTTATTTCACCAGGAATGTGAAGTGGAATGTGGAGAAACCTGTAGAGATAGTGTTTTGATTTTAATGTGTGCAAAAATTGCATGCTGTCTAAAAATAATTGATAAATGTGTAATTATGCATTACAAATGTATCATTTGAATCAAAGTCAAGTCAAAGTCAGCTTTATTCTCAAAACTGCAATATGTACAGGACATACACAGGATTGAAATTGCATTTCTCTCTGTCCCTCGGTGCAACAATAAATATTTAAACACTAAAACACAGTAGTATAAAAGTATAAAAAGTTTTCACCAACACCAACATTTAATAACCATAAACATAAATTGAAATAAACTGTAATACTGTCCTGAGTTTTTGCATAGTACTTTTTCATAGTAGTATAAAAGTATAAAAAGTTTTCACCAACACCAACATTTAATAAACATAAAATGAAATAAACTGTAATACTGTCCTGAGTTTTTGCATAGTACTTTTTCATAGTAGTATAAAAGTATAAAAAGTTTTCACCAACACCAACATTTAATAACCATAAACATAAATTGAAATAAACTGTAATACTGTCCTGAGTTTTTGCATAGTACTTTTTCATAGTAGTATAAAAGTATAAAATGTTTTCACCAACACCAACATTTAATAACCATAAACATAAAATGAAATAAAGTGTAATACTGTCCTGAGTTTTTGCATAGTACTTTTTCATAGTAGTATAAAAGTATAAAAAGTTTTCACCAACACCAACATTTAATATCCATAAACA
The DNA here is from genome assembly GCA_038048925.1 of Garcialebias charrua. NCBI lineage: Eukaryota > Metazoa > Chordata > Actinopteri > Cyprinodontiformes > Rivulidae > Garcialebias > Garcialebias charrua. Next base: position 9,588 of record JBBPBX010104957.1, read on the forward strand.
TAAAATGAAATAAAGTGTAATACTGTCCTGAGTTTTTGCATAGTACTTTTTCATAGTAGTATAAAAGTATAAAAAGTTTTCACCAACACCAACATTTAATAAACATAAAATGAAATAAAGTGTAATACTGTCCTGAGTTTTTGCATAGTACTTTTTCATAGTAGTATAAAAGTATAAAAAGTTTTCACCAACACCAACATTTAATATCCATAAACATAAAATGAAATAAAGTGTAATACTGTCCTGAGTTTTTGCATAGTACTTTTTCATAGTAGTATAAAAGTATAAAAAGTTTTCACCAACACCAACATTTAATAACCATAAACATAAAATGAAATAAAGTGTAATACTGTCCTGAGTTTTTGCATAGTACTTTTTCATAGTAGTATAAAAGTATAAAAAGTTTTCACCAACATTTAATAAACATAAAATGAAATAAAGTGTAATACTGTCCTGAGTTTTTGCATAGTACTTTTTCATAGTAGTATAAAAGTATAAAAAGTTTTCACCAACACCAACTGAGTGAGCTGATGCTAGGGCTGTCGCTTCTGCTACTGCTGCTTGACCCTGGCAAGTGTCGAGGTGGTACGGGTATGGGCACCGTTGGACAGGGAGGAATTGGCGTGGAGGACCTGTGCAGAGGAAAACACACTACGTTTGAAGTACTGCCAGTTTCATGGCCAGTAGGCGTGAGGTTGTGAGAGACGATGGGTGTGATGTACTCATGGTCGATGGTGGTGACGGTCTGGTCCATGGGGGTGAGGGTCTGGTCGATGGGGTGACGGTCTGGTCCATGGGGGTGAGGGTCTGGTCGAATGGGGTGACAGTCTGGTCGAGGCACCATGTATCGTCCTGTGCTTGGCTCTGTGGTGTTTCTTCAGGCTAAAAAACAGACATTGACATCCATCAGTACAAAATGAAACGGTAACGGATACAATGCACATATGTGTTAAATAAAAACAAATGTTTATGTAACAGAAGGTGAAGCATCAACACACACACAGGCTAAATTTGTTTACAGTTGAGCTGTGCAGATCTAAAATGGTTATTTCCACTATTTCACATTTACTGGTCAGCAGCTTGATTTATATTTTCATTAAGCCATGTTTTGGTCATTCATTCTCACAGTTTATTGTTTATATCAATGACTACAAAGGGGAAACAACACGGCAGGCTGCACAGCATGGCCTGCTGTATTCCATGCTAAGCTAGCTGTAATAAAAGCAGTACTAACTTTTTTTTCTTTCATTTTTACCTCTTTTTCCATATTTGTGTCCTTTTCTCTGTGTTTTATAAAACTCGACAGCCAACTCAGCTCCACAACGAGGATTGGCACCGGTTTGTTGGTGCCAGGATCGCCACTTCTGATCACCCTCTTTTTGGCCTTCACGAAGCGATCCCGCATGTTTTTCTTCCTCCTTCTGCATCGCTTCTGCAATCTCCTTCCATGAACTCTGTGCCAGTTGCACATCTTTGTGTTCTCTCATAGAGGGATCATACAAATGGCGATACATGCGGATGAGTTCAGCCAGAGCAGCTTCGAAAGCGTCCATCTTGTTTTGAGCCCAGTCCGTACGTCACTGAGCGCGGCGCGCGCTCTAGGCTTGCGGAGTTTCAAAAATTCAGAGGTGCACGGCACGCGCTAATCCCCTGCGCGGGGCCAACGCGCAGGGGCGGGGACTGTGAAATTGCGTCACTTTTGGAGCGCGCACCCTCGCGCGCTGCGCGACGCGTCAAGTATGAATCTAGCTTAATTCCCCACCCATGTTAACAACTACCAGCACTAACATGGTGCTAAGCTAGCATGCAAAACAAACATCTCCCCCTCCTCCCCCCGTCAGTGGCCTGCCGAGGCAGATGACAGAGGAGAAACACGGCATGCTATGTGGTGAGTTGTTGTAGGTAACCAGGAAAACCTGGAGTGGACTTTTAGTGGTTTGAGTATTCATCTATTAATCAAGTGGAATAGATTTGTTCATGAAGAAATAGAAACAATGCTGGGTGAACTAATAATTCATGGTAAATGCGTGTGTGTGTGTGTGTGTGTGTGTGTGTGTGTGTGTGTGC
>JBBPBX010104958.1:0-11654 GCA_038048925.1 Garcialebias charrua
CTTTGTAGCACTTTGAGATTTTTATTAATGAAAAGTGCATTATAAATGGAATTCATTATTATTATTATTATTATCTGGAGGTGGAGCTGACTGTGAGCTGAAATATGCAGCATCTGGAGGTGCAGCTGATTGAAATGCACTTTGACAGTTACAGCTACACCCAAATAAATCTGTAAATAAAGCAGAATACTGGTACAGGCCTCTTTAGCGATCATAGCGGCCGAAACTGGTACTGCACTTGCACTGCCCCCTGGTGGCCGAAACTGGTACTGCACCATTTTATGCAACAGGGAAAAAGGGCCATAACTCAGCCAAAAATTGGTCTAAAAATATGAAAAAAAATCCATAAATAGGTCGCACTGGTGTATAGGTGGCAGGCCTTGAAAAAAACCATAAAAAGGTGCGACCTATACACCGGAAAATACGGTACTTGTGTAAGTCTTGAACAGGTCATTCAAAGGGATTTCTTCATTGAGAGACTAAATGAAGTCTTTTCTCTGTATAATTGGCACAATTACACATACAAGGTATACAATGTCCAAGAAGAAAGCTAGAAGGTACAATCTTATGGTTTTTCATTGCATGAGCAAGGTGTCTGCTGTACATTTAAATGTCTTTATTGAGTTTGTGTGGTTTGATTTATTGAAGGATCAGATATGTAAATCACTTGAAGAAATATACACTGTTTATTCCAGATATCAGCAACATTTGTTGTTGTGAAGCACTAAACACCACAAATGCCGAAACAAGGGATTGAACCAGGGACCTTCAGATCTTCAGTCTGACGCTCTCCCAACTGAGCTATTTCAGCATGTATTACTTTTATCCAAATTTACTTTTGACTGATCCAATATCGGTCATAGCGTGGACAATTTCACAAGAGATTTTTAACATTTCATCTGAGAAAAATTATCCTTTGAAGAAAAATACAATTCTGGATGTATTAAAGTTCCCAATGTGCAGGATAACTGGGTTTTTACAGCTTTAAGGTTTAGATGATGAACATGTGCACAGAAGTGTTTCAATTGAATTGACTTGTTGTAGATTAAGAATTAAGGCTAGTTTTGTCACAGTTGTAGCATAGTGGTTCCATGGTGTAATGGTTAGCACTCTGGACTCTGACTCCAGCGATCTGAGTTCAAATCTCAGTGGAACCTCTTTTTTCCTTCTTCATATATACCACAAAGCATTTTCAGCGTTGCTCTACAAGCATGTCCTACCATATTCTTGTTGCAAAATCACATGCATGGAAACATCTTCAAGAATTCTCTAAGGTGCTTCAGATTTTCATCAAGTGGAGAGCAATAACCTAGTTCAAAGTGTGGATAAAGTGTTGGAGAAGACAAGCAAAGGTCTAAGGACAATTCCCATCTCAGCTACTTGTGTAAGTCTTGAACAGGGGCCTCATGTATCAACCATGCGCACGCACAAAAACCGTGCGCACGTCACTTTCCACGCAAAACCCCGTATGTATCAAAACTGAACTGAACGTGAATATGTGCGCATCCAAGCACTTTTCCACGCCAGCCCCAGAGCTGGCGCACGCACGTTTCTGTGGTCTTTGTTCCTTTGGCGACACTTACAGGTGATTCTGAGAAACTGTGTCCATGATGTGAAAACAATCATAAATCCCACCAAACACACACGATTAACGATTATTACATCCACATGGACGCAATTAGATGAGTGGATATAAAAGCATGCGCCAAATAGTGGCAACAATATTGACAACAATGAGATGTGATTTCTTTAAATAAGAAGTTAACTAAGCTATACTAACACGCCTACGTTTAGGTCAGTTGGTAACGTGATTGCCTTTAGTTCCAAAGGTCATGAGTTCGAATCTCGCATGGTACAACGTTTTTCTTTTTTTTTTTTCGTTCCAGATTTAAATACACATGAAAACTGTTTACAAAACAAGAAATCGTCTGCTTCCTTTCATTTCATGTATTGTTCTATTTCTTGTTTTTTTATTAAATAGTTTTCCTGTGTTCTTTAAATCTGGAATGAAAAAAAAAAACGTTGTACCATAGGGGAGTCGATCTCACGACCTTTGGGACGAAGGGCGGGCGTGCTCACCACTAACCTATACAGGCATGTTAGAGCAGCTTGGTCAACTTCTTATTTAAAAGTGGATGGTTTGTTTTGCGCTGAACATGCCAAATAAAGCTTTTTTCCGTGCTTCTCTGCCTCACCCAGGAGTGTCTCCTGTTCACAGTCCGTGAAGTTCCTCTTTTTTGTGCGTTTCGCCATGATTTGCAATGGAGCGGAGACGACATTCCGCCGGTTCAGGGCATATTTAAATGAATTTGCATATTTATATGGAGGCGTGTCAAAGGCGGAGTCGGCCACTCACTCATGTGCGCTCAATTCCACGGTGATTGTGATGTACAAAAGGAATGTGCGTGGATACCGGTGTACGCACATTTTGATAAATCTGGATTTTTTTGTGCGTAGACACTTTTCTGGATTTGACCGTACGTCACTTTTCAGTAAGAAATCCACGCAAGTCTTTGTACATGAGGCCCCTGGTCATTCAAAGGGATTTCTTCCTTGAGAGACTAAATGAAGTCTTTTCTCTGTATAATTGGCACAATTACACATACAAGGTATATAATGTCCAAGAAGAAAGCTAGAAGGTACAATCTTATGGTTTTTCAATGCATGAGCAAGGTGTCTGCTGTACATTTAAATTTCTTTATTGTGTATGTGTGGTTTGATTCATTGAAGGATCTGGGGCCTCATGTATCAAAAACCTGCGTGGATTTCCTACTGAAAAGTGACGTACGGTGAAATCCAGAAAAGTGTCTACGCACAAAAAGATCCAGATTTATCAAACTGTGCGTACACCTGAATCCACGCACATTCCTTTTGTACATCACAATTGACGTGGAACTGAGCGCACGTGAGACACCTCCCCTGACACGCCTTCATTTACATATGTTAAACAGATGCAAATTACTTCCTGCATGTGTGAAGGACATGTTTGTTTGATCCCTGCGCGATCAGAAATCATTTCTAGATTCGGGAAAATAATGAATTCAATATAATATGAGTGAGGACAAACATCCTAAGTAAGAATAGTAATAAAATGTGTTCATCATGCAAAGAACGAGTGATTGTCGGTATTTGTGTGCGCGCGCACCCTGCTGTGGTGCGCGAACCGGCTCATTCATTCATTCTGTGTGGAAATATTAACTTTGCGCACGAGTTTATTACCATTATTACTGTAAACACAGAGGAACTTACTTGGATGTTTGCTAGAACATAGATCTTTGTTTATGTAGATGATGTGAAGAAACGAGTCTGTGCGTCTTGGTGGAGACATTTCATGACATCAGTCCGCAGCCCTGTGCGCAGTCTGTCTGTGAAGCTTTTACTCTCCTACAAGTTATATAAGGTGTACTTTCACGTGTCATTTTGGAGAAATCTACAATAAACGCAGATAATGAAACACCTCCAGCTGCCGTGTCGACACCGGTGAGGGTGCGCGCGCGCTCCAAGCGCGACCACTCAGCCTTTGGAAACATATGGATGAGACCATTCCATTGGACATGATCCGGCTTTGTGTGGACTGGACTGCACAGTCCCGATCGACCTGCAGCTCCCTCTGTGGAACAGTTTGACCGCTGCTTCTGTATGCACGCGTGATGCACGGCTCCCCAGAGCGCAGCATGCAGTGCCAAACTGGAAAATTATTATTTCTGAAAACGGCTGATAAGCCATATCCTAGATCGGAAAACTATATCTGTTTCTAAATAAATGCTCTGCGTGTTACACTATTTATTATAACCTCCAGTAAGGCTGAATGAATCCGTTCCTGTTAAATTTATTTTTGGCACAACGTTGCGCGTCCTTTATTTCACTGCGTCATGTGGATGTAATACTTGTTAATCGTGTGTTTGGAGGGAATATTAATCATTTACACATCTTGAACTGTTAATAATAATAATAATAATAATAATAATAATGAATTCAATTTATAACGCACTTTTCATTAATGGAAATCTCAAAGTGCTACAAGGTGCAACATATTTGAATGTCAATAAGACAAATAATAAAACAATTAAAATCAACAACAGTATCAACTCAGATCAAAAGTAGAATCATGAGGAGTAAAGTATGCTCGGTTGAAAAGAAAGGTCTTCAAGCCGCTCTTAAAGTCAACCACAGACTGTGGGGCTTCAGTTTCTCTGAAACACCTGTAAGTGTCGCCAAAGGAACAAGAACCACAGAAACGTGCGTACGCCTGCTCGGGAGCTTGCGTGGATATGTACCTGGATGCGCATATATTCACGTTCAGTTCAGTTTTGATACATACGGGCTTTTGCGTGGAAAGTGACGTGCGCAATGTTTTTGTGCGCACGCATGGTTGATACATGAGTCCCCAGATATGTAAATCACTTGAAGAATATACACTGTTTGTTCCCCAAATCAGCAGAGTTTGTTGTTGTGAAGCACTAAACCCTACAAATGCCAAAACCAGGGATTGAACCAGGGACCTTCAGATCTTCAGTCTGACGCTGTCCCAACTGAGCTATTTCGGCATGTATTGCTTTAATCCAAATTTACTTTTGACTGATCCAATATCTGTCATAGCGTGGACAATTTCACAACAGATTTTTAACATTTCATCTGATAAAAATTATCCTTTGAAGAAAAATACAATTCTGGATGTATTAAAGTTCACAATGTACAGGATAACTGGGTTTTTACAGCTTTAAGGTTTAGATGATGAACATGTGCACAGAAGTGTTTCAATTGAATTGACTTGTTGTAGATTAAGAATTAAGGCTAGTTTTGTCACAGTTGTAGCATAGTGGTTCCATGGTGTAATGGTTAGCACTCTGGACTCTGACTCCAGCGATCTGAGTTCAAATCTCAGTGGGACCTTAAATTTAACAGCTGTGTGATATTGCTTAAGAGAAAATGGACTTAAGAGAAAAAGACAATACTCACAAAAATGTATTATTAATCTTAAAGTTCAATGTGAAATATCTGTTGGGAAAAAAAGTCCAAACCATTGTTTTTTGTGGTTCCGTGGTGTAATGGTTAGCACTCTGGACTTTGAATCCAGCAATCTGAGTTCAAATCTCAGTGGAACCTCTTTTTTCCTTCTTCATATATACCACAAAGCATTTTCAGCGTTGCTCTACAAGCATGTCCTACCATATTCTTGATGCAAAATCACATGCATGGAAACATCTTCAAGAATTCTCTAAGGTGCTTCAGATTTTCATCAAGTGGAGAGCAATAACCTAGTTCAAAGTGTGGATAAAGTGTTGGAGAAGACAAGCAAAGGTCTAAGGACAATTCCCATCTCAGCTACTTGTAAGTCTTGAACAGGTCATTCAAAGGGATTTCTTCCTTGAGAGACTAAATGAAGTCTTTTCTCTGTATAATTGGCACAATTACACATACAAGGTATACAATGTCCAAGAAGAAAGCTAGAAGGTACAATCTTATGGTTTTTCAATGCATGAGCAAGGTGTCTGCTGTACATTTAAATTTCTTTATTGTGTATGTGTGGTTTGATTCATTGAAGGATCAGATATGTAAATCACTTGAAGAAATATACAGTTTGTTCCCCAAAATCAGCAGAGTTTGTTGCTGTGAAGCACAAAACCCCACAAATGCCGAAACCAGGGATTGAACTAGGGACCTTCAGATCTTCAGTCTGACGCTCTCCCAACTGAGCTATTTCGGCATGTATTACCTTTATCTAAATTTAGTTTTGACTGATCCAATATCTGTCATAGCGTGGACAATTTCACAAGAGATTTTTAACATTTCATCTGATAAAAATTATCCTTTGAAGAAAAATACAATTCTGGATGTATTAAAGTTCCCAATGTACAGGATAACTGGGTTTTTACAGCTTTAAGGTTTAGATGATGAACATGTGCACAGAAGTGTTTCAATTGAATTGACTTGTTGTAGATTAAGTATTAAGGCTAGTTTTGTCACAGTTGTAGCATAGTGGTTCCATGGTGTAATGGTTAGCACTCTGGACTCTGACTCCAGCGATCTGAGTTCAAATCTCAGTGGGACCTTAAATTTAACAGCTGTGTGATATTGCTTAAGAGAAAATGGACTTAAGAGAAAAAGACAATACTCACAAAAATGTATTATTAATCTTAAAGTTCAATGTGAAATATCTGTTGGGAAAAAAAGTCCAAACCATTGTTTTTTGTGGTTCCGTGGTGTAATGGTTAGCACTCTGGACTTTGAATCCAGCAATCTGAGTTCAAATCTCAGTGGAACCTCTTTTTTCCTTCATATATACCACAAAGCTTTTTCAGCGTTGCTCTACAAGCATGTCCTACCATATTCTTGATGCAAAATCACATGCATGGAAACATCTTCAAGAATTCTCTAAGGTGCTTCAGATTTTCATCAAGTGGAGAGCAATAACCTAGTTCAAAGTGTGGATAAAGTGTTGGAGAAGACAAGCAAAGGTCTAAGGACAATTCCCATCTCAGCTACTTGTGTAAGTCTTGAACAGGTCATTCAAAGGGATTTCTTCCTTGAGAGACTAAATGAAGTCTTTTCTCTGTATAATTGGCACAATTACACATACAAGGTATACAATGTCCAAGAAGAAAGCTAGAAGGTACAATCTTATGGTTTTTCAATGCATGAGCAAGGTGTCTGCTGTACATTTAAAATTCTTTATTGTGTATGTGTGGTTTGATTCATTGAAGGATCAGATATGTAAATCACTTGAAGAAATATACAGTTTGTTCCCCAAAATCAGCAGAGTTTGTTGCTGTGAAGCACAAAACCCCACAAATGCCGAAACCAGGGATTGAACTAGGGACCTTCAGATCTTCAGTCTGACGCTCTCCCAACTGAGCTATTTCGGCATGTATTACTTTTATCTAAATTTACTTTTGACTGATCCAATATCTGTCATAGCGTGGACAATTTCACAAGAGATTTTTAACATTTCATCTGATAAAAATTATCCTTTGAAGAAAAATACAATTCTGGATGTATTAAAGTTCCCAATGTACAGGATAACTGGGTTTTTACAGCTTTAAGGTTTAGATGATGAACATGTGCACAGAAGTGTTTCAATTGAATTGACTTGTTGTAGATTAAGAATTAAGGCTAGTTTTGTCACAGTTGTAGCATAGTGGTTCCATGGTGTAATGGTTAGCACTCTGGACTCTGACTCCAGCGATCTGAGTTCAAATCTCAGTGGAACCTCTTTTTTCCTTCTTCATATATACCACAAAGCATTTTCAGCGTTGCTCTACAAGCATGTCCTACCATATTCTTGATGCAAAATCACATGCATGGAAACATCTTCAAGAATTCTCTAAGGTGCTTCAGATTTTCATCAAGTGGAGAGCAATAACCTAGTTCAAAGTGTGGATAAAGTGTTGGAGAAGACAAGCAAAGGTCTAAGGACAATTCCCATCTCAGCTACTTGTAAGTCTTGAACAGGTCATTCAAAGGGATTTCTTCCTTGAGAGACTAAATGAAGTCTTTTCTCTGTATAATTGGCACAATTACACATACAAGGTATACAATGTACAAGAAGAAAGCTATAAGGTACAATCTTATGGTTTTTCAATGCATGAGCAAGGTGTCTGCTGTACATTTAAATTTCTTTATTGTGTATGTGTGGTTTGATTCATTGAAGGATCAGATATGTAAATCACTTGAAGAAATATACAGTTTGTTCCCCAAAATCAGCAGAGTTTGTTGCTGTGAAGCACAAAACCCCACAAATGCCGAAACCAGGGATTGAACTAGGGACCTTCAGATCTTCAGTCTGACGCTCTCCCAACTGAGCTATTTCGGCATGTATTACCTTTATCTAAATTTAGTTTTGACTGATCCAATATCTGTCATAGCGTGGACAATTTCACAAGAGATTTTTAACATTTCATCTGATAAAAATTATCCTTTGAAGAAAAATACAATTCTGGATGTATTAAAGTTCCCAATGTACAGGATAACTGGGTTTTTACAGCTTTAAGGTTTAGATGATGAACATGTGCACAGAAGTGTTTCAATTGAATTGACTTGTTGTAGATTAAGTATTAAGGCTAGTTTTGTCACAGTTGTAGCATAGTGGTTCCATGGTGTAATGGTTAGCACTCTGGACTCTGACTCCAGCGATCTGAGTTCAAATCTCAGTGGGACCTTAAATTTAACAGCTGTGTGATATTGCTTAAGAGAAAATGGACTTAAGAGAAAAAGACAATACTCACAAAAATGTATTATTAATCTTAAAGTTCAATGTGAAATATCTGTTGGGAAAAAAAGTCCAAACCATTGTTTTTTGTGGTTCCGTGGTGTAATGGTTAGCACTCTGGACTTTGAATCCAGCAATCTGAGTTCAAATCTCAGTGGAACCTCTTTTTTCCTTCTTCATATATACCACAAAGCATTTTCAGCGTTGCTCTACAAGCATGTCCTACCATATTCTTGATGCAAAATCACATGCATGGAAACATCTTCAAGAATTCTCTAAGGTGCTTCAGATTTTCATCAAGTGGAGAGCAATAACCTAGTTCAAAGTGTGGATAAAGTGTTGGAGAAGACAAGCAAAGGTCTAAGGACAATTCCCATCTCAGCTACTTGTGTAAGTCTTGAACAGGTCATTCAAAGGGATTTCTTCCTTGAGAGACTAAATGAAGTATTTTCTCTGTATAATTGGCGCAATTACACATACAAGGTATACAATGTCCAAGAAGAAAGCTAGAAGGTACAATCTTATGGTTTTTCAATACATGAGCAAGGTGTCTGCTGTATATTTAAATTTCTTTATTGAGTTTGTGTGGTTTGATTCATTGAAGGATCAGATATGTAAATCAATTGAAGAAATATACACTGTTTATTCCAGAAATCAGCAACGTTTGTTGTTGTGAAGCACTAAACACCACAAATGCCGAAACCAGGGACCTTCAGATCTTCAGTCTGACGCTCTCCCAACTGAGCTATTTCGGCATGTATTACTTTTATCTAAATTTACTTTTGACTGATCCAATATCTGTCATAGCGTGGACAATTTCACAAGAGATTTTTAACATTTCATCTGATAAAAATTATCCTTTGAAGAAAAATACAATTCTGGATGTATTAAAGTTCCCAATGTACAGGATAACTGGGTTTTTACAGCTTTAAGGTTTAGATGATGAACATGTGCAGAGAAGTGTTTCAATTGAATTGACTTGTTGTAGATTAAGAATTAAGGCTAGTTTTGTCACAGTTGTAGCATAGTGGTTCCATGGTGTAATGGTTAGCACTCTGGACTCTGACTCCAGCGATCTGAGTTCAAATCTCAGTGGAACCTCTTTTTTCCTTCTTCATATATACCACAAAGCATTTTCAGCGTTGCTCTACAAGCATGTCCTACCATATTCTTGATGCAAAATCACATGCATGGAAACATCTTCAAGAATTCTCTAAGGTGCTTCAGATTTTCATCAAGTGGAGAGCAATAACCTAGTTCAAAGTGTGGATAAAGTGTTGGAGAAGACAAGCAAAGGTCTAAGGACAATTCCCATCTCAGCTACTTGTAAGTCTTGAACAGGTCATTCAAAGGGATTTCTTCCTTGAGAGACTAAATGAAGTCTTTTCTCTGTATAATTGGCACAATTACACATACAAGGTATACAATGTCCAAGAAGAAAGCTAGAAGGTACAATCTTATGGTTTTTCAATGCATGAGCAAGGTGTCTGCTGTACATTTAAATTTCTTTATTGTGTATGTGTGGTTTGATTCATTGAAGGATCAGATATGTAAATCACTTGAAGAAATATACAGTTTGTTCCCCAAAATCAGCAGAGTTTGTTGCTGTGAAGCACAAAACCCCACAAATGCCGAAACCAGGGATTGAACCAGGGACCTTCAGATCTTCAGTCTGACGCTCTCCCAACTGAGCTATTTCGGCATGTATTACCTTTATCTAAATTTAGTTTTGACTGATCCAATATCTGTCATAGCGTGGACAATTTCACAAGAGATTTTTAACATTTCATCTGATAAAAATTATCCTTTGAAGAAAAATACAATTCTGGATGTATTAAAGTTCCCAATGTACAGGATAACTGGGTTTTTACAGCTTTAAGGTTTAGATGATGAACATGTGCAGAGAAGTGTTTCAATTGAATTGACTTGTTGTAGATTAAGAATTAAGGCTAGTTTTGTCACAGTTGTAGCATAGTGGTTCCATGGTGTAATGGTTAGCACTCTGGACTCTGACTCCAGCGATCTGAGTTCAAATCTCAGTGGAACCTCTTTTTTCCTTCTTCATATATACCACAAAGCATTTTCAGCGTTGCTCTACAAGCATGTCCTACCATATTCTTGATGCAAAATCACATGCATGGAAACATCTTCAAGAATTCTCTAAGGTGCTTCAGATTTTCATCAAGTGGAGAGCAATAACCTAGTTCAAAGTGTGGATAAAGTGTTGGAGAAGACAAGCAAAGGTCTAAGGACAATTCCCATCTCAGCTACTTGTAAGTCTTGAACAGGTCATTCAAAGGGATTTCTTCCTTGAGAGACTAAATGAAGTCTTTTCTCTGTATAATTGGCACAATTACACATACAAGGTATACAATGTCCAAGAAGAAAGCTAGAAGGTACAATCTTATGGTTTTTCAATGCATGAGCAAGGTGTCTGCTGTACATTTAAATTTCTTTATTGTGTATGTGTGGTTTGATTCATTGAAGGATCAGATATGTAAATCACTTGAAGAAATATACAGTTTGTTCCCCAAAATCAGCAGAGTTTGTTGCTGTGAAGCACAAAACCCCACAAATGCCGAAACCAGGGATTGAACTAGGGACCTTCAGATCTTCAGTCTGACGCTCTCCCAACTGAGCTATTTCGGCATGTATTACCTTTATCTAAATTTAGTTTTGACTGATCCAATATCTGTCATAGCGTGGACAATTTCACAAGAGATTTTTAACATTTCATCTGATAAAAATTATCCTTTGAAGAAAAATACAATTCTGGATGTATTAAAGTTCCCAATGTACAGGATAACTGGGTTTTTACAGCTTTAAGGTTTAGATGATGAACATGTGCACAGAAGTGTTTCAATTGAATTGACTTGTTGTAGATTAAGTATTAAGGCTAGTTTTGTCACAGTTGTAGCATAGTGGTTCCATGGTGTAATGGTTAGCACTCTGGACTCTGACTCCAGCGATCTGAGTTCAAATCTCAGTGGGACCTTAAATTTAACAGCTGTGTGATATTGCTTAAGAGAAAATGGACTTAAGAGAAAAAGACAATACTCACAAAAATGTATTATTAATCTTAAAGTTCAATGTGAAATATCTGTTGGGAAAAAAAGTCCAAACCATTGTTTTTTGTGGTTCCGTGGTGTAATGGTTAGCACTCTGGACTTTGAATCCAGCAATCTGAGTTCAAATCTCAGTGGAACCTCTTTTTTCCTTCTTCATATATACCACAAAGCTTTTTCAGCGTTGCTCTACAAGCATGTCCTACCATATTCTTGATGCAAAATCACATGCATGGAAACATCTTCAAGAATTCTCTAAGGTGCTTCAGATTTTCATCAAGTGGAGAGCAATAACCTAGTTCAAAGTGTGGATAAAGTGTTGGAGAAGACAAGCAAAGGTCTAAGGACAATTCCCATCTCAGCTACTTGTGTAAGTCTTG
>JBBPBX010104961.1:0-11654 GCA_038048925.1 Garcialebias charrua
TTTAGCCTCTTCCAACCATGCTGTTCATTAGAAAGAATGCATCGTGTTGAACCAGGCCACCTTGCCACCATGTTGGTTAGTGTCTTTTGATCGTCACAAATAATTTATACATTGATTGAATGAAAACGCTTCCTGTTAACATAACCGTCTTCATCCTGTAGCAATGTGTGTTCAGTCCACAGCTCTGATTACATCAGGAAAACTGTCTGTCGCTGCAAACTGTGCTTTAATGTTGATCTGTTCAGCTGCATTGTGGGAAATTTGATATTCCTGATTGACATCCCACTCAGCTGGCATAGCTCAGCTCGGGGTGGACTGGCTCAGTCCTGATCAGCCTGCCAGCTCCCTCTGGAATGACCCTGCTGCTATAGGAACCCCAGTGTTGTCAGCAGCTGTATGTGCACGGGCAGTGCACGGCTCCTCACTCTGTTGCACTCCAAGACCGGCTGCAGCGCCAAGCACGGATCCAAAAGGATTGTCCTTGGAAGCCTAAAACGTCTGATGCTCCAGTCGTCATCGTGGTCCAGAACATCCTCTCGGTCTCTAGTAAATACACGCTCTCTGTGCATCGCTCCATTTGTCATATCCTAATCCGACTAAAGTCATTGTTGTTACAGGTATTTTATAACTACCCCTCTAATTTTTCATACATGTGGATGTATTAATTGTTCATCATGTGTGTCTGGTGTGTACAATAATAGTTTTCACATCATTAAGTTTCCTAGCATCACCTCTAAGTGTAATAATAATAATAATAATAATAATCATTTTATTTAAAAGCGCCTTTCATGACACCCAAGGACACTTAACAAACCAACACAGTGAATACAGAGCAAACATTATCAGCAACAAATTGAAATATAAAATACATAAAGGATATAAAATGGAAGATAAAAATACATTTAGTAAAGTTAATGATAAGCTAGTCTTGTGATCGGAAGGTCGCCGGTTCAAGCCCCGGTACCGACAACATCAAAGATGTGGGTGGGGTACGTGAAATGGTCACACTTGTCTCCACCCTCATCTGCCCCACTCTGGGCCCTTGAGCAAGGCCCTTAACCCACACCATCTGCTCCCCCGGGAACCCTAGATATCAGCTCTCTGCTCCACACAGAGGGCTGTGGTTGCTCGGTGGTCTGTGGTTGCGTCAGGAAGGGCATCCGGCGTAAAAACTGCCAAATCTTCGTGCGACCAGTTCGCTGTGGCGACCCCTAACGCAGGGAAAAAAGCCGAAAGAAGAAAAAAAAAAAAAAATGATAAGCTAGTCTAAAGAGATGTGTTTTCAGGGCTGTCTTGAACAGAGAAAGGGAGGTGGTGTTTCGAAGGTCTGGCGGTAGAGCGTTCCAGAGGTGAGGGGCAGAGCAGGTGAAGGCCCTGCTCCCCATGGTGGAGAGGCGGGCAGAGGGTACATGGAGATGTAGCAAAGAGGAGGATCTGAGAGAGCGTGATGGGATGGAGATTTGTAGGAGGTCAGATAGATAAGGAGGGGCAAGGACAACAGGGATGTTTCCAGCTCTGTTGTCGAGGAGCCCCAGGCTCTCGTCGGCTCCCCTACCTCTCCAAACGTGCCCCCGACTACCTCCAAAACATCCCTTCGAACAACCTTCTCTCCGTGCAAGGTTGTGGATAGCTTTGAACGTGAGGAGTAGAATTTTGAAGATGATGCGTGATTTAACCGGGAGCCAGTGGAGCTGCTGCAGGACAGGAGTGATGTGATCATAGTAGGAGGTTTGAGTGATGACACGGGCAGCTGAGTTCTGGACCATCTGTAACTTGTGGAGAGATTTGTTGGGGAGGCCGTAGAGAAGGGAGTTGCAGTAGTCAATACGGGAAGTCACAAGACTGTGCACCAGGATGGCTGTGGAGCGGGGCGTGAGAGAAGGACGGAGACGGTTAATATTACGGAGGTGGAAATAGGCAGACCGAGTAATATTGTTGATGTGTGAAGTGAAGGAGAGAGTGGTGTCGAGGATGACACCGAGGCTCTTGACCTGAGGGGAGGGGGATAGCAGAGAGTTGTTAAGGGGGACGAGAAGATGTTCTGATTTTGAAATAGAGTTTTTGGTACCGACGAGAATGACTTCTGTTTTGTTGCTGTTTAGTTGAAGGAAATTGTTAGAAAACCAGTGATTTAGCTCGTTGAGACAGTCGGTGAGGATGGAGGGTGGGTGGGTGGAGTTTGGTTTTGATGACAAGTAGAGCTGCGTGTCATCAGCATAGCAGTGGAAATGGATGCCGTGTTTGCGGAAGATGTGGCCTAGAGGAAGGAGGTAAATGATGAAGAGGAGGGGTCCGAGGACAGAGCCTTGGGGGACACCCGTGGAGACAGGGGAAGACTGGGAACGGAAGGATTTAAGCTGAATGAATTGAGTGCGGTCAGAGAGATAGGAGGTGAACCAGTCTAACGGGGTACCTGAGATGCCAATGGAGGTTAGTCTGTTGAAGTGTAGTCAACGGACCAGAACCCATAGAAATGTGCGTACACCAGTAACCAAAGGAACGTGCATACACCAGTAACCATAAAAATGTGCGTACACCAGTAACCATATAATGTGCATACACCAGCCATACACCAGCCATGAAGCTGGCGTGGGGCTGCACTCCTTTCATTCTTCTGAAGTTTTGCTTAAAAAAGGAGCGTACACCACATTTCAGTGCATACGCCACGTTTTGTACACAAGGCCCGTGGACTCTGTTCTGAGGTCTGACCTATCCCACCTGACAGAACTGGACCTGAACTACAACCATCCAGGACTCTCAGGAGGGAACTCCTTGCTTCTCTGCTTGGAGCTCCATCCCTCAAACTGACAACTCTCAGGTCAGAATCCTTTTTCTTATTGACCCAATCATTATTGCATTCAAGAACCAAGCAGCTGCTCCCAGCGGTTCTGACCTGACCCAAATCAGGGTGGAACCTGTGGAACAGTTCCACAGACCCTGTTCCTCCTGAATGCTCCTGCTCTCAGACAGTTGATGCCATGAAGACTTTGACTCGGATCGTCCAGACTCCATCTGAGGTCAGTTCCATTGAGCTCAGAGCTTCAGAAGAAATATGGTACCAGGTTCTGCCCCTTGTGGACCTGTGAGCAGGTACTCAAGTCTCACTTCTTCAAATGCTCCTTCTACTGCCCCTCCCCCTTCTCCTCCTGGTCCTCCTCCTGATCCTGTTCCAACAAGGTGGCTGTGTTTGTGGACCACCTGTCCTGTTCTGATTCCTGTCCTTCTGTCCTCAGACTCCGTGGTCCACCTCCACACCTTCAACACCATGTTTACTGGGCCACCCTACGCAGGTGTTGGGGTCTGGTTCTGTGGAACAGGATCCTGGTTCTGATGTGGATCGGGATCTTGGTTTTGATGTGGAACAGGATCCTGGTTTTGATATGGATCAGGATCTTGGTTCTGATGTGGATCAGGATCCTGGGTCTGATGTGGATCAGGATATTGGTTCTGATGTGGATCAGGATCCTGGGTCTGATGTGGATCAGGATATTGGGTCTGATGATGTGGATCAGGATCTTGGTTCTGATGTGGATGAGGATCTTGGGTCTGATGTGGATGAGGATCTTGGTTCTGATGTGGATCAGGATCCTGGGTCTGATGTGGATCAGGATCTTGGTTCTGATGTGGATGAGGATCCTGGGTCTGATGTGGATCAGGATCTTGGGTCTGATGTGGATGAGGATCTTGGGTCTGATGTGGATCAGGATCTTGGTTCTGATGTGGATCAGGATCCTGGGTCTGATGTGGATCAGGATCTTGGTTCTGATGTGGATCAGGATCCTGGGTCTGATGTGGATCAGGATCCTGGGTCTGATGTGGATCAGGATCTTGGTTCTGATGTGGATGAGGATCTTGGGTCTGATGTGGATGAGGATCTTGGTTCTGATGTGGATCAGGATCCTGGGTCTGATGTGGATCAGGATCCTGGGTCTGATGTGGATCAGGATCTTGGGTCTGATGTGGATGAGGATCTTGGGTCTGATATGGATCAGGATCTTGGTTCTGATGTGGATCAGGATCCTGGGTCTGATGTGGATCAGGATCCTGGGTCTGATGTGGATCAGGATCTTGGTTCTGATGTGGATGAGGATCTTGGGTCTGATGTGGATGAGGATCTTGGTTCTGATGTGGATCAGGATCCTGGGTCTGATGTGGATCAGGATCTTGGGTCTGATGTGGATCAGGATCCTGGGTCTGATGTGGATCAGGATATTGGTTCTGATGTGGATCAGGATCCTGGGTCTGATGTGGATCAGGATCTTGGTTCTGATGTGGATCAGGATCCTGGGTCTGATGTGGATCAGGATCTTGGTTCTGATGTGGATGAGGATCTTGGTTCTGATGTGGATGAGGATCCTGGGTCTGATGTGGATGAGGATCTTGGTTCTGATATGGATCAGGATCTTGGTTCTGATGTGGATCAGGATCCTGGGTCTGATGTGGATCAGGATCTTGGTTCTGATGTGGATCAGGATCCTCCTCTGCAGCTCCTCAGACCTGTGGAGGACACTTTTAGAAAACATAACATCTTTCCATTGATCACTGATGATCAGACAGGGTCAGTTCACCAGAACCAGTCTTGAGTCTCAGTTCAGTTGTATGTTGGTTTGGATCAGTCCTCTTTAAAATCTCTGCAGCTTGTCTTTAAACAGGAACTAAAACCCTGAGCACAGAACCTGGTCCGGGCTCCTCTCCTCTGACTTCCTGTTTGTTTCTGAGTTGATTTGAGGATTTTGCTGCTTGTTTGTAAAGTCTGAAAAGTTCTGGTTTGATCTTGTGATCTCTTGAACATCTACAGTCTGGTCAAAACACTCGAGCCAACTGACCATTCCTGTTCCAGGATCCAAACTGGACCATAGAGCTGCTCAGCTGCTGCTCCAGAGCTGTGGACCCTTTAAGACCCGCGTTTGATCCGATCACTGGTTTTATGTTTCTGTCTTGGTTTGACTTTATTCTGTTTCAGTGTTTTTGTTGTTTGATATTTTCATTTTGCTGAACTGTGAAGCACTTCCAACAACTTCTTATGTTCTTTTAAAAAGTCCACATTGATAGAAATGATTCATTATTTTTCATTTTCTTTCTTTAACCAGATAAAAACCCGCTGAAGACGTCAGACTGAAGCGAGTTCAGTCATAAAGAAATTAAAGAACTGAGGTGAGGGTGTGGCAGGATGCAGGTTCAGAACAGTCCAATGTCTTTCAGGATAGAACCAAAGGTCCACACACTTTCAGCTGAGTCTGAAGGATGTCCCACGTTACTCTGGACCGTCTCGGACTGGACCTCTTCTGTGTGGAACCACCGTGTGGAAGTCTTTGGTGTTGAGGGGGAACTTTGTTCTGGACCTCGTGGTCTGCAGGTTCTGGATGTCACCATGTCCCTGTGGAAAATCAGCCTTGAAGGGAACACTTAACCCAGGATTCCAGGGCCACCATCACCGTCAGTTCTTATCTCCTCCCAGCGAGGACAAGGAGCTGCTGGATGGCTCGGGCTCGGCAGAACCTTGTATGGCCATGGAACCGCCAGTAGAGGAGAGATAAGGAGCTGCTGGGACGCTGTGTGACCACCGAGGTGTTTCTGTTAAATTTAGAGCAGTTATCAGGCAGAGCTCTCCCTCCTGAGCTCACTGTGTGCTTCCACTGCTGCTGCATCAGGACCAGAGGTGAGTCCGGATCACTGAGGGACCCCAGGGCCAGGATGGACCATTTATCCTGCACAAACAGGTTTTCAGCTGAGAAGAACAGGAATCTGATGGAGTGGATGGATGAAGTCATGTGATGCAGGCTGTGGTCCAAAAAAGTTCTGTGTTGGTCCAGAATGGTTCTGTGTTAGTTTAGAACAGTTCTGTGTTGGTTCAGAACGGTTCTGTGTTGGTCCAGAACGGTTCTGTGTTGGTCCAGAATGGTTCTGTGTTGGTCCAGAACGGTTCTGTGTTGGTCCAGAATGGTTTTCTATTGGTCCAGAACGGTTCTGTGTTGGTCCAGAATGGTTTTCTATTGGTCCAGAACGGTTCTGTGTTGGTCCAGAATGGTTCTGTGTTAGTTTAGAACAGTTCTGTGTTGGTTCAGAACGGTTCTGTGTTAGTTTAGAACAGTTCTGTGTTGGTCCAGAATGGTTCTGTATTGGTCCAGAACGGTTCTGTGTTGGTCCAGAACGGTTCTGTATTGGTCCAGAACGGTTCTGTGTTAGTTTAGAACGGTTCTGTGTTGGTCCAGAATGGTTCTGCGTTAGTTTAGAACAGTTATGTGTTGGTCCAGAACGGTTCTGTGTTAGTTTAGAACGGTTCTGTGTTGGTCCAGAATGGTTCTGCGTTAATTTAGAACAGTTCTGTATTGGTCCAGAACGGTTCTGTATTGGTCCAGAACGGTTCTGTGTTAGTTTAGGTTCTGTGTTGGTCCAGAACGGTTCTGTTTTGGTTGAGAACAGTTATGTGTTGGTCCAGAACGGTTCTGTGTTGGTCCAGAACGGTTCTGTGTTAGTTTAGAACAATTCTGTGTTGGTCCAGAACGGTTCTGTGTTAGTTTAGAACGGTTCTGTGTTGGTCCAGAATGGTTCTGCGTTAGTTTAGAACAATTCTGTGTTGGTCCAGAATGGTTCTGTTTTGGTCCAGAACGGTTCTGTGTTGGTCCAGAACGGTTCTGTGTTAGTTTAGAACAATTCTGTGTTGGTCCAGAATGGTTCTGTGTTGGTTCAGAACGGTTCTGTGTTAGTTTAGAACAATTCTGTGTTGGTCCAGAATGGTTCTGTGTTGGTTCAGAACGGTTCTGTGTTAGTTTAGAACAGTTCTGTGTTGGTCCAGAATGGTTCTGTTTTGGTCCAGAACGGTTCTGTGTTAGTTTAGAACAATTCTGTGTTGGTCCAGAACGGTTCTGTGTTAGTTTAGAACGGTTCTGTGTTGGTCCAGAATGGTTCTGTTTTGGTCCAGAACGGTTCTGTGTTAGTTTAGAATACCATACCATTTTATAAAGCACTTAAAACAGCAACAAGGCCAACCCAAGTGCTGTACAAACAAACAACAGGCAACATACAAAATGAAGTAAAAACAGAATATAGACATAAAACATTGAAGATAATAAATATAACGACCAAACACAGATCAGCTGGTGTTGAAAGCAACAGAATAGTAGTGAGTTTTTAAACGGGATTTGAAAACCGAGAGGGAGGGGACCTGTCTGACAAGCAGAGGTAACTCGTTCCAGAGGCCCTGTCACCTCTGCGCTTAAGTGGGTGTCTGCGACGCACATATTACGCAATAACCGACCCGAGCTGACCGGTGGAAAAGGGGCAAAAGATGAGTTCCTGGAACTGTGAGGAGCAACTGGTCCGCTGACCTCAGAGGGTGTGGTGCAGGGGTGTCAAAGTCAAATACACCGAGGGCCAAAAAAACAAATTTGCTACAAGCCAAGGGCCGGACTGGTTCAATGTTTATTATAAGGAGATGATATAAGTTTTTTTTTCTTCTTTCTGCACTCTTTTCATTCAATGTTTTTTTTTTTTGATGAATTTGTTTTATTTTGTCTCTTTTAAATGAATGAATAAATGAATTAAATAAAATATTAAATAAAGCCTCAATAAACACTTATGATCAATAATCCAGGTGAATACACAGAATAATAAACGCTTCTTTCATAACTTCTCCATCACTGAAAGACTTCTTATGTTGAGCCAGGATGCGGATAACACGAGGCGATCGTAGCAGCTTTACCTTTTGTGCTGGGCCGAGTGAAGATCGATTGCAGGGCTGCAAGTTTGTTTTTTAGCTCCCGCACTTTCTGAGTCCGTAAAAAACTTTTAGGAGGGAAGTCTGTCTCACCGTTTGTGCATCATCTTGAAATGCCGCTTCAAGTTACACTCTTTGGGCAAGGCAACGCTCGAATTACAGATGAGGCAAGTAGACTTCGAATTAGAATAAACAAAAAAAATACTCCTCCTCCCATTCTGTGTGAAAATAATAAGTTTTCATTTGCTTGTTCGCTAGTTTTCCATCCATGTTTTCTGCGTACTGATATTCACTCCACGGCGCTCTCATAAGACTTTAGGTTCAGTTGTGTCACCGCACCCAAAACTCGCGAAACTATGTCTGTGAGCATACAAGATGGGGAGGGCTGAGGAAAGCTTTGCTGCGCATTGGAATATCATCACTCCTCCCACCCCCCACCTCCACCCCTTCTGCCGGAGTTAGAATGAAGCTTAGCAGCTGACATTTCACCTTGTTAACAGCTGAGAGCCTGCTGCCGGTGTTCTGTGGCTTGCGGGCCGGCTCTAATAGTTATTAAATATCATCCAGGGGGCCATAAATAATTGCTTTGCGGGCCGGATCTGGCCCGCGGGCCGCCACTCTGACATCTGTGGTGTGGTGGGACATACAGCTGTAGCAAATCAGAGAGATGGGGGGGGCGGGGGGAGACTGTTCAGCGATTTGTAGACATACAGGAGAATTTTGAACTGGATTCGAAGATGAACCGGTAGCCAGTGCAGGGAGGCCAAGACTGGTGTAATGTGCTCTCTTTTGCCTGTACTGGTTAAAAATCAGGCTGCTGCATTCTGGACCAGTTGTAATCGTGCAATGGTGGTCTGACTGATACCAAACAGGAGTGAATTGCAGTAATCAAGCCTAGATGTAATAAATGCATGATTTACTGTCTCCAGGTTATTTTTGGATAATATGGGCTTCAGCTTAGACCAGGGGTGGGCAAACTTTTTGACTCTTGGGCCACAGAGGGTTCTAAAATTTGACAGAAGGGCCAGACCAGGAGCAGATGGGTGGAGTGTTTTGGTAATTCACCTCATTAGAGAAAAAAAAAACATGGGATATGTAGAAAACGTGCTTTAATTTCAATAGAAAATTAACAGAACCATAACAACAAAATATCTCTTCCAGGTCCCACAGAATTTCTTACTGAAATGTCCCTTAAAACACTGAAAATTCAATTAACAAAATACAGCTTTTTAAAAATCACTAACAGTTACCATTTTGAAGCATTTAAAGTTTTGATATCCTTCAGGACATTATCATCACTCTCCTCCTGAACATTTCAGAAATGGATGGCGATACAGATCATCGGCACAGTGACAGCATGCCAGTATGTGGCCATGTTATATATGTATCTGGTGCACATTGTTTATATAGAGAAGGAAGTGCACCTGCACACCACTTATGTGCACACCTTAACAGAAATGACATGTAACACGTAAATCCACTTTTTACAGCAGAGGATGTAACACGTAAATGCATTTTTAAGAGCCGAGAAACTTACTTTTGATTTCAGTGGGAACAGTGTTGTTGGTGTCCCTTTTTAACCAGCCCATCAAAGTCTGGAGTCAGTTTTGTCGTGGCGATTCTCAGGATGGACCTGAGGTGTTGGTCAGTCAACTTGGATCTGTGGCTGGCTTTGTTGAAGTTCATGACGCTGAACGTCTGTTCACACACGTAGGTTGAGCCGAACAACGCCAGCATCTTCTGTGCCGTCCTCCGGAGGTTTGGAAACACCGCTTCATTAAGTGACGCATAAAAGTCATTCAGTGTAAGAGACTTGAACTTCTCTTTTAGGACAGCGTCAGCCTGAAGGTCGATCAGTTCTAGCTGCAGCGCTTCTGGTGCTGTTTCGGGGTCTTGTGACAGGGGACAGGCCACCAACTGAAGTGACTTGTTGATTTTCTCAAAATCAACAAAGCGACGGCAGAATTCATTGTTGAGCGCATCCAGTGACTCGCTGTATTTCTTCACGTTTGCACCAGCCTCCTCTTTCAGTGTGGCTAGTGTGGGGAAATGAGTGAATGACCCATTTAAGATTTGCTTGGAAAATAAAGCCAGCTTGGCTTTGAAGGCTTTCACACTTGTGTACAGGTCATGCACAAACCGATCCTTCCCCTGTATGGTCACGTTCAGCTCATTCATGTGTG
The DNA here is from genome assembly GCA_038048925.1 of Garcialebias charrua. NCBI lineage: Eukaryota > Metazoa > Chordata > Actinopteri > Cyprinodontiformes > Rivulidae > Garcialebias > Garcialebias charrua. Next base: position 9,901 of record JBBPBX010104961.1, read on the forward strand.
AAAATGTATCCACAGCAAACGCAAAGTCACAAAGCCAGTTCTTGTTGCTCAGCTCGGGAAATTCGTTGGCCTTCCCCAGTAGCTCCAAAAATGCACCAATCTCCTCTTTGAGGTCCCACACTCATTGAAACACTTTGCCCAAGCTTAACCAGCGGACACGGGAGTGATAAAGAAGGTCCTGGTGCTCTGCATCAGTTTCCTCCAAGAACACAATGAACTGACGGTGCTGAAGTCCCCTTGCACGTATAAAGTTGACAAGTTTTACGACAGGATTCCTAACATGATTCAACTGTAATACAGATTGACACAGAGATTCCTGGTGGATGATGCAGTGAAGGAAAATAACATCCTGGTCAGGATTTTCTTCTTTCACTTTATCCTGGATTCTCCTCAGCAGGCCAACATTTCTCCCTGTTAAATTTGGAGATCCATCTGTGGGGACGTTGATAAGTTTACTTCAAGGCAGCTTCATAGTTTCAATGACAGCAGACACCCGGTTATACAAGTCCTCCCCCCGTGTCTTTCCTTTCATAGACTCCAACGTCAAAAACTCCTCTGTTATTTCAAAAGTATCGTTAATTCCTCGGATAAAAATGAGGAGCTGAGCAGTTAAATTTACATCATTGCTTTCATCCAGCGCTAATGAATAAAACGTGAACGACTCCGCCGTTTTATTTAAGTTGCTAGTTAGATCTTCGTCTATCAGTTCCACACGGCGAGTCACTGTCTTGCGTGATACACTGATTTTCTCAAACTTGTCTTTGGCCTCTGGACACAAGACACCTGCTGTCTCCACCATACACTCACAGAAATGATTCAAGGCATAAGTAATTTTTATGCATTTAAATCTATTAGATTTTATTTAAAAACTCGTATTTTTAATATATATGCATTAAAATAAAATATTATCTTAATAATTTAATCAAATATCAACTGTATTGAATGTAATTAGTTAATACTTACTAACATTGTTTAAATTATTGTTTAAATAATCAAAGATATAAAACAAGATTATATTCTTTAAATTTTATGTGATTGGTTTTCATAAAAGTTATGTGAAACAATGTCCTCCACCAGTAGATGGCGGTAATGCCCTTTAAGTTGCTTACTAACTGCCGTAAAACTTGAACAAGAAGAAGAAGAAAAAGCTGTCCTCCATTTTGCATCATCCAAGTTGTTCTTCATACATGCACGGTAGGCAATCCGTAAACAATCTGATACATCCTAATGTTTTATTACTCCTAAATGTGTCATAATCGTACAGTTATTACAACATATCATCAATATCAATCCATTTATGTAGTTTGTGATTATTTTAGGCATTTTTATCTTGGTCACGTTGCTGGATGTTAGATGAGATGTCTCCAAATGGTTGCAGACCCCTGATCTAGACATTTTAGCTAAACGTTGTTGTTTGTAGGATTTTTTTTTAGCCTGTTGGTCAATGATTTTCATATCTATATAGCTATCTATATATATATAGCAAACTGAGCTATTCAACTGCAATAAAGTAAACTAAAGAACTGAACAAGAATAAAAAAAATAGGACTCTAATGTGTTAGCTTAGTAACTGCTTTTTACTGGCTTGTATTATAGAATTGAATGGTGGTTGTTGTTTGTCTTATCACTACTATTCTTTTTTTTCCAGATACAGTACCTATTATATTTCTCCTCCTGTCCTGTTCTCTCACCTCATGTGGCAACATAGATTTTGTAAGTACAAGTTTAAGATGTACGCATCAAAATGTAATTAC
>JBBPBX010104962.1:0-11654 GCA_038048925.1 Garcialebias charrua
ATCTTAGCTGATATTGTTATTGATTTTAATTGTTTTATTATTTGTTTTATTGTCATTTAATTCTGTTGCTCCTTGTAGCACTTTGAGATTTTCATTAATGAAAAGTGCGTTATAAATTGAATTCATTATTATTATTATTAACTGTTAGCTGTATGAGATGTTTAGAGCTAAAATTCAATCTTTTAGCATCATATATTGTTAGCGGTTAGCTCCGGATTTTAACGGGTACCGGTACTATTTTGCAAAATAGCTCATGAACCACAGGACAGATTTTTAGGAAACTTACAGAAAGTAATTACTGGGAGGACATTTACAAACTGTTAGCCGTAGGAGACGTTTGAGCTAAAATTAAATTTATTTATAATTTATTTTCACAGCGCCTGCGACCGTTTGGAAGATGTCAAAGCGAAATAATTTAAATTCAGCAGATTTGACCATTACATGAATTTATTAAGGAACAGTTAGGCTCAGAAACACTTTTGCTATACTGTAATGTCAGCTAACAAATATGTATTTTTAAGTGTTTATCTTGCTAAATTTTAAAGAAAATCCTGCGGTCCCACCCGTGTGGGTGCACGTAGCGAAACTACTTTTTAAATCCAGCTGATTTGACAATTACGTGCATTTATTAAGGAAAAGTTCAGCTAAGACACATCTTTGCTATAATTTTCAGCAAACAAATAATTGTTTGTACCGTGTTAATCTTGTTAAAGTCCTTCCGTGTGGCAGCCATTTGCAGCAGGGCAAACCACCGGCCCACATTTCGGGTTGTCAGCGGTGACGCGTAACATACGCGACGCGTCAGCAGTGACGCATAATAGATGCGACTTATACAGCGGTGCGACATGTTTATGGATTTTTCCAATTTATTGGACATGATTGGACAATGCGACTTATAGGGCGGTGCGACTTATCGGCCAGAAAATACGGTAACTGGTTTGTTCTACTTTGGAGTAAGCTGTTGGGGGAAGAATCAGTTTTGTGTTGTGTGTTTCCTTGACTGATGAAGCCCTCTGGATGGAAGGTGAAACGTTAGAAGGTGAGTTCATCTTTCATCAGATAATGCATGCAAAGTGGCCAGAAGCACAACTACTATTAGGCATGTAATGCTCCAGTGGCAACTGGAGGTCTTCTGCAGCCTTTTGTACTCCTGCAGCTCATCTAGGAGATGGTCCACAGGTGTGGCTTGTTGGTGCAATTCTTGTGACTGCAGGAAACTGGCAGAGCTGAACTCCCACAAGTTTGACTTAACCTACATGCCAAAGTAAAACAACAACAAAAAAAAATCTCTTGCAATCTATTAGTGCTCAAAGTTGGGAATAATACTCAGCTCCCACCATGCCAAACTTCAGGTCAGTATCTGTAAAATTAACTATCTTAACCATTTTTGTGTTTGCTAAGATTGACATACTATGCTGGCCATCTTCAATTTGGTTGACCTGAAAGATAATGCTATACATTTTTTTTTTGATAAGAAACGTGAGATATTTCGCTAACAGACAGTAAGACAAAGATCCAATTTCAGGACTGCATTTCCTTCATGGCAGCAGGTGACAATAACTCTTGTAACAAAACTGAAGATTTAATTTTAAATGAACAAACGTCAACAGAAAATGAGTAGAAATTTGTCAAAGTCCAAATAAAAACTTTAAAAATGTTCAGAAAACCCAAATACTGTATTGGAAGAAATGTGGATTCTTTGATTTTATAATCCAGCGCTTGTTCTCTCTTGTTTTACGTGTAATTCTCTGATCCAGCTGCAGTTTTCAATCAGTGCTCCTGATCTTCTGGATGAAACAAAGGTGTACTCATATCTCGAGGTTTCAGTTTGGAGTTAGGAATTTAAATCTTAGTTTTTTTGTTCCTAAGCAGCCGTGAATTGAAAAAGTGACTCATTTCTATGAACAAAGGGAATTAAAAAGGCGCTTTGTTCGCTGGGTGCTTTTGTTTTGGGCTCCAGTTTCCTGACAGGAGATAATAATGTGCTTTCATGGCTCTGAGCAACCCTATATAATCAGAAGACAACGTTCATGTGTGAAGACGACAGAGAGCGGAGACGTCCCGAGGACACGTGTCATTCAAACGCATTGTCACTCTGACGTCATCTTGAGTACTGAAATTAGGATCATTGAAGCACTTCTGTAGAGTCAGAGTCAGAGTCAGAGAGTCAGAGAGAATTTATTGTCATTTGCACCGCATGTAGTACATGTGTTGAAAACGAGATTATGTACACAGGGTCCCAGTTACATCCAACAACAAATGCAAGAGAAAAACAATAATAACATCTAGGATTAACTAAGAGAGACATCAGCTAGTAATACACTAAGCCCTAATGTAGTAGAAAAACATCATTATAATAGTACAAATACACTGGAAATATTCATGTAACCATTTTATAAGAGCTCAGAACTGTTAGCTGTGCAGAGGCGGTTAAAAACCTACATCACTTAAAGTCACTGAAGTTGAGTTTGACAACTTAGTTGATGGTTTTTTTTTCTCTACTCATTGTTCCTGAGCACTGAAAACAGCACACACACAGCAGTGGTGGCACAAAGGTTAGAGAAGGTGGGCCTGTGATCAGAAGGTCACTGGTTTGACTCCCTGAACTGACAACATCAAAATGTGAATGGAAAATGTGAAACACCACCTGCCTCCACCCTCATTTACCCCACTCTGGGCCATTGAGCAAGCCCCACCATCTGCTCCCAAACATGTCTTTCTTGAAAATGAGTTCTCATCACTCACTGAGACTAACTGTATAAATAAAGGTTAAATAGTAATAAATAAATAAAAACTTAAATTTTTTTTGTATTTTCAGTCTTCTGTAGGGGTTGTGGTTTACGTTCCTTGGCGTCTAGTCCCTTCTGGTGTTGCATTTTTGTCTGCGTTCCCCTGATCCTCTGTTTCTATCTTTGTTGTGTTTGTGTTTCTTTAGTATCTGGCTCCATCTTGTGTCGTGTTTATGTCTTGCACCCTCAGTCTCTTTCTTTGGCATCTGTGATTACTCACAGACACCTTCACTTTGTCTAATTGGTGTTTCCTGTATTTAAATCTGTGTGTTTGTCTCACTTCTTGTCCTGGCATTGTTTCCTGTCCACTGGTGATGTCCTGGTCTGCTCCTTGTGAACTCCTTGTTACATGTATAAGTTTTGCTGCACTGACAGCATTTTCTTTTTGTAATTTTTTTATTATTATTTTATAATCACCTGAGTCCGCAACTGCCTGTCTGCACGACTGGGTTTATCAGCACCAGCCCTTTACGACATCTCCTTCCTAATGACTCGACCTTTTAATTAATCAGAACTCAAAGCTCATGCCTTTGAGAGATTTGCAGGACTGGGCTTGGCAATTGGGTCCATTGTGTCCTTTTGAAATATTTTACTTCACATTGATACACAAGACTGAAATTCAGTGCACAGATGTAAGTCATCAACTTGACTCTGGCACTTGTTCTGTTTTCATTTACCTGGTAGGTTTAAAGATCCACTGACATGATTTGTTTACTATTCATAAAATTGCTCAATATATATATATATATATTTTTTAATCATTTAAATACATTTGTTTTTGCAAACAAAATGATAAATCACTTTAATTTTGCTTTAAAAGTGATTTTGAACTTCAAGCCGTGTTTAATCATGGGAAAACCGATTACACACGAACGCACCATCTGTGATGTAGTGAGAGGAGAGGCAGAGCTCTGGGCTTGTCACAGTGCGCGTGTATGAGCATCTCCACATGAAGGTAAGTCTGATACAGCATCAGACCTAAATTAGATCCTGTTGTTTCTTGTTCCATCACCCAAACTATTTTCTGCTTCCCAAAATGAAGACAAATAGCTCAAATCTTCACATAGATTGCTAAATTAGTCGTGTTTTAAATTGTCCGCTATTAAAGAGACCAGAGCCCTCTGCCTCTCACTCTGGACACTACGTCACAGATGGTGCGTTCGTGTGTAATCGGTTTTCCCATGATTAAACATGGCTTGAAGTTCAAAATCACTTTTAAAGCAAAATTAAAGTGATTTATCATTTTGTTAGCAAAAACAAACATATTTAAATGATAATATATATATATATTGAGCAGTTTAATGAATAGTAAAAAAAAAAAAATCATGTCAGTGGACCTTTAAACTTAAATCTGGGAAGGAGGTCAGCCCGAGTTAATCCTGTGGGTCAGGAGGACCAGATCTAGTAGATGAACATGGAGGAGAGAGAACACAAGGAGCCATTGGTGTTGCAGTTAAACGAATCAGTTAAAATGCGAAGACAAAGCACTCGCACTGTATTTTTTTCATCGTTTAATTATCTCAGAGTTACTGTTAACACTAAAACACTGAATAAGGAACTTGAGGTTGCAGCTGTTAAAGCAAAATAATGCATCTCAGCTGGATTTTCAATTTTTTTCCCTTAAATTGTAAGATATTCTTTGAGAGAAAGAAGAAAGATGGCCATTTCTTGACTGAGGTCAACTGAAGCTCAGAGGCGCAGGAAACAAATTTGACTTTCATTTGATTTTATTTTTAGCCTCCTCCAAGGTGACAAGGTAAACCGTTGGCTCTGACGACTGGACAGTTGCAGGTTCAGGCGCTTGTCTCAGCAGTCGGTGGCTAAAGTGGAGTGACAGCTCACTCTCCCCAAACCCTCTGGTTCTTCCTGTGTCATCATGCTCTGACCCTCGAACCCCGGAAACATCAAGCCTCTCAGTCCATGCAGAGACACTATCTCTACGCAGAGGATGATGATGCATTGATGAACATGCATAAACATCCATGACTGATAAGAGTAATAATCAGTTTACAGTAGTTTGTGCAGTACAAACTAACAACTTGTCATACCAGCTTTGAAAAGCTCTGAATGTTGCATGTGTTGAGGCTCAGTCAGTCCCTGCATTTCATCATACAGCGGTCCCCTCCCTAAAAACACACCGTCCATCACGTCCAGTAAAGGTGCCCATATCATAACCGTGACATTTAGTTCATATTTCTGTTTCACCCTGCAGAAACAGTAGCACACGAGGTGGATGCTATTTGTCCAGTCAGAAGCATGTGCTGAACAAGTTGAACACTTGCCTGTCCCATTTGTAAATACGTTTTTTACAGTAAACAATTTGCTAACAAAGAAGATCTGATCATATTAATATTTATTGTTTTGTTGCAGGCTTCATGTACTCTGCATGCAAGGGAAAAAATACAAGATGGGCTATACAGTAAGTACTGCGTCATTATAGATTAAAAACAGGTTTTAAATAACCAATGTTGATTAGATAGAACAGTAGGTGGCAATATTTATTAAAGTTAATTTTGTACCGCAAATATTTTGATGGCACAGACCTAAGATCCCGTTTTTTTGTTGTTTTATTTTTTTTTTAAATGAAAAAGATGTTTAAAACGTCATTGAAACAGAGAAGTTTTTCATTTAAGTGCTGTGATCTCTAATGTTCTGAAAAATTATACTGATCCATTTATTAAATTGTACACATTACATTGTAATACAGGTAGTCCCCGACTTACGAACGAGTTCCGTTCCTACGCACCGTTCGTAACACGAAATTAACATAAGTCGGAACGTATTACACGCGGCGTTCGTAAAACCGGATTTTCGCCGTAAGTCGGAAAATGTATGCTAACGCTGCGCCGTAAAGCCGCATCTACGCCGTAACTCGATGCAATGCTTTTCAACGAAGCTCGTTCGTAAAGTCGGAACGTCGTAAGTCGAGGCCGTCGTAAGTCGGGGACCACCTGTACTTCTTAGTACACCTCTAATTTTGAAAAAGTTGGGACATTGTATAAAATGATAATTAAAATAGAATGCCACTATTTTAAACTCTTGTCTTACATTTTATTTATATCAAACACTGAAACTAAGAAAGTATATTTGAAAACTACGGTCACTGTGCTATTTATGGAAGCATCACATCCAACAAAGTGAGTTCCAGGACCATGTTTCTCACTGTGAAGCAGTCCAGGACCTGAGGAGACCAGTTGTTGGAGGTTTTGGAGGGAATGTTGTCCCGTCCTGGTCTGATGGAGGACTCTAGCTGTTCAGCTGTTCTTCTTTGTTGGATTTTATTAATTTATTAATTTATTTAGCTGGATTCAAGCATATGCTATTCTTAAATCTCTTGATATTGCTTTGCATTTATGGTGTTTTTTAAATAAACTCTCTGTGCTAGAATCACTAATGCACCCCCATAACATCAGAGAGGCAGGCTTTTGAACTGTGTGCTGATAATTGACTGGGTGCTCCTCTCCTCTTTAGCACAGAACACGAGGTGTCCATGATTTTTAAAGAACAGACCCACAGAACAGTTCTCCACCTTGCCTCGGCCCATTTGGAACGAGCTTTGGTTCAGAGAAGACGGCAGCAGTTCTGGATGGTGTTCACATTTGGATTCTTGTTTGCATGATAGAGCTTTAAGCAGCAAATGTGGATGGCACAGTGAGCTGTGTTTACATAGGATGATCTGTGGAGGTGTTTGTTAGCCCCTGTAATGAAGTCCAGAACAGAACCCGACTTTTTTTTTTATACAGTGGCCGCTGAGTCACAGCGATCGACTTTCAGCCTCGTCCTTTGAACTCAGAAATTCCTCCAGATTCTTGAAATCTTTGGAGGACATTCTAAACTAGATGATGAGAGTACATAGTGACATTTTCAAAGTCTTCCTAATTTGTCAGCGAGGAACAATACAGGAAACCCTCGAGGTACGACACCCGCGACCTACGGCAACTCAGACTTACGATTTTATCATATTTAAAGTTGCAGTATGTAGCTTTTTTTATAAACATATTTCTTCTCTCAGTCACTATTTTTTGTCAGAGTGATGTTAAACAGGTAATCTTTGAGAAATACTATATTCCTCTGGCGTCTCCCGGTGGTTAAAATAGCATTTATAAAAACCAGAGCGGGCCGTTTTTGACCAGCCAATAAAAACAGAGTTATTTTCATGAACGAGCTTCCCCCGCCCTCCCCCCGCCTCTCCCAGCGGCAGCGCGCAGCCGGGCACGCTCCCGTCTCAAACAGTAGCTGTTTCAAGATGGCGGAGGTGGCGAGAGCTTCGAGTGCTCAGAGGATTGCAAAGCGATGCAGAGTTAGCAACTTTCCTGCTTGAAAAGTAAGTGTCTTTGCTTGACTCATGTGATAGCGCAAATGCCATGATATTATCTACAACAGGCTAAAATCGTTTTCCGGCCTACAGCTGACGTGATGCTAATGGCAGCAGCTAACTCATTCAACCTCAGTATTGTTTTGATACGTACATTTAGTTATCCTAACTTATTGTATTGTGGATCAGCATGCAGATATGTTGAAAGTACTGTAACTGCGCTGTCTGTGTAAGAGATGCATGATCAAAACAACTAGCAATTAGCATATTGTCTGCAGATCATTTGGTGTTCATAATCTAAAAGTCTGTTAGTTGTACTACACAATATATGTTGTTGATGCATACATCTCAACCTCTTTGGACGTTTACCTGTATAAAGGGCCTCAAAAATTATTAAATTTTGGAATCAAATCTGTAAAACTTGCGGTGGGGTGGACGAGTTTGCTGCGGACATGAGCATGCAGTGAAGCAGGATGAAAGGAGAGCATAAAAAGTTCAAATTTTACTTCTAGCAGCAGAACAGGATGGAAGATGGCTGTTTGATGCTATTTTTTAAATCATCCTACATGCTTTGATATGTTAGATAAATTTGTCATTGTGTGATAAATGTGTTGAAAAGAATATCTGATTATTGTTTGAACTACATTATATGTTTTTATGCAGAGATGATGACTTTGGGGAAGGTCTCAGAAGTGAATTTGGGGAGACTCCCATTCAGGTTTTGGAAACAAGGTAAGTAAGGGGAAACTGTATTTATGTCAAGATTATTTTATGGTTTGCACTGCAACTAATATAACTGTGATCATAATATTATTACACAATTTTAAAATGTAGATGGTAAGGTTGTATGTCTAATATTGTTTATGAAATGTATTTCCACCAGATATTACGGTAGGCAGAAACAAAAACCAAAGTTTAATAGTTGTTTTTATATAATCCATCCATCCATCCATCCATTTTCTTCCTCTTATCCGGGGTCGGGTCGCGGGGGTAGCAGCCTAAGTAGGGAGGCCCAGTCTTCCCTCTCCCCAGCCACTTGGAGCAGCTCCTCTGGGGGAATCCCAAGGCGTTCCCTGGCCAGCCGAGAAACATAGTCCCTCCAGCGCGTCCTGGGTCTTCCTCTGGGTCTCCTCCCGGTGGGACATGCCCGGAACACCTCACCAGGGAGGCGTCCAGGAGGCATCCTAACCAGATGCCCGAGCCACCTCAACTGGCTCCTCTCGATGTGGAGAAGCAGCGGCTCTACTCCGAGTCCCTCCCGGATGACTGAGCTTCTCACCCTATCTCTAAGGGAGAGTCCAGACACCCTGCGGAGAAAACTCATTTCAGCCGCTTGTATCCGAGATCTTGTTCTTTCGGTCACAACCCAAAGCTCATGACCATAGATGAGGGTGGGAACGTAGATCGATCGGTAAATTGAGAGCTTTGCCTTTTGACTCAGCTCTCTCTTCACCACGACAGACCGGTACAGCGCCCGCTTCACTGCGGACGCTGCACCTATCCGCCTATCAATCTCACGCTCCAGTTTTTATATAATGTATTTCTTTATTGTTATGGCTTTTCTGTGCTGCAATTTTAGTGGACATAAAATTAGAATAATACAGATGCACAATATTGACAATAAATATCTTTGAAGCTTATTTTTTTTATTATTTTATTTTTCTAACCACGTCACAGAAAATGTACAACTTTATAAATTTAAGAATTTTTAAAAAGATGACTTAATTAAAATTCTGTGTTCATGTATAACATACACAGACCAAAAACATGCATGTTAGACTGATTGGTAACTCTAAATTGACCCTAGGTGTGAGTGAGACAGGTCTCTCTTGTAAATGAGTCCCCGTGGCTCAACGAGGCTAGCCTGTATAAATAAAGGTTGAATGAATGAATGTTCTTCTTCCTCAGGTTGTCAGCGCTGTCCTGTTGATGATGATGGTGGTGGTGGTCCCACAGACAGCAGCAAAGCCACACAGGAAGTCCTTTGAAGGATTAGCAGAAGAAACGGTCCCTCTGCGTTTGGACCCAAACAATTTAGTTCCCAGCCTAAAAGTCAGTTCTTTGGCCAGCGACTCCATCTCACCGTGGACCTACAAGTGAGGCTTCAGCTCCTCAGTGTGTTGTCCTTCATGAAGCTCAGAGTCCTGTTAACAGTTTTTTGTCTCCTCTCTGTCCTCAGCATCTCCAGGGATGACAACATGTACCCTCATGCGCTGTCGCAGGCTCACTGTTTGCTCAAAACCTGCCTGGACCACCAAGGACTGGAGGACGGGGGCCTGGAGTCCCGTCCCATTCTGCATCAGGTGCTGGTTCTGAGGCGAGTCAAGACGCCAGGGCCAGGCACAGCTACCACTACCGCCTGGAGTCCAAACTCATCTCAGTGGGTTGCACCTGCGTGAGACCGAAGGTGATCAACCAGCACTGAGGACTGACCCATGGAGACCAGATGAAGACCATCTCCACGTGGGGTGTCCTCCAAAGATCTGTGGCAGGGTGTGGCCTTGGGGCAATTTCAATCCCAAAAATCCTCAATTAAAAGAAAAGAACTTTTAAACGAGTTGATGAAGTTTATCAATGAACCTTAATTTTTTTATTTATATATACTGTATATATATATATAGTCATTCATTCATTCAACCTTTATTTAGTCAGGTAAATCTCATTGAGCCTCGAGGGCTCATTTACAAAAGTGACCTGCTACTAACTAAAGAATGATGAACAGCAATGGTAGAATTTCTGTTCATCATTCTACATCATATATATATATATATATATATATATATATATATATATATATATATATATATATATATATATATATATATATATATATATATATATAGATATATATATATATATATATAGATATATATATATATAGATAGATATATATACATATATAGATATACAGTATATATATAGTATATATACTGTAGTTATAAATATAGTTATTTTTTTATATAGATACCTATATTTATAACTATATATATATATATAGTATATATACATATAGATACCTATATTTATAACTATATATATATATATATATTATATATATACACAAATGAAAGAGTGGAGATCAGGTGGTTCTCTATGGACTTTAGATGTTTGGACAAGCTGACAATCTGGAGAAGCTCCACATATTTATTGACCTGACCCACTTAAGTGAAGACCAGATCAGTCACCTGGGCCCTGCTTGCTGTTCTGTTGCCCTGAAGGCTGCAGGTTAGGAAGAATTTGGAGTTAATTAAGTTCTGTTTAATTTCTGTCCAGTTTTATTAAAAAGTTATTTAAATCAAACTAAGTACACAACAGAGTATTTAACATCAGGGTGGATGCTCAGTGCTTTATTTATGGTTATTTAAGTCTGCGTTATGTAACGGTTTGATGATCCTTGTCACATATTTATTTAGGTTTTTTGTGTATTGTCTAAATAAATAAATAAAAAAGATTTTGTCGCTGTGTTCTTTCAAATAGAAAATTATTTCACTGCATGTTCATGAAGAATCATCAATTTAAATGTTTGCATGAAAACAGGGTGACTATGAGAACTGTTTGTTTTCATCAACTCCCCCTGTGAGCATCGAATCTCATTATGTAACAAAACCAGAATATGAACAAGTCCAGCTGTAGTGCATCAACCCAGGTTTGACTTCTCAGGAGCTGAGTGTCTCCAGCACGTAGCTGGCTTCCTCTTCGGACCGTAGGTCTCTGGGTGTAAATTCCTCGTCTGAAGACCATCGAAAATGTTTCAAACTAGATGCGTAACACAGATAAAATGTCACACACTGCAGCAAAGTATTATAACATAACTTATTGAAAGGGTTATACATAATTTACGATACTTTATTACAAATACGCAAAGATTTGAGAAGGAAATAGTCGATCGGGTGACTGCGCCGACGCCATCTTAGAACTGTGTTTACAATGCATGCGCGTTCACGAGACAGGCCAAGCTGTGGAGGAGGAGCTAAGGAGGCGGAGTTGCAGGTCAGCCAGAGTGCAAGGGGGAGGAGGGAGAAGGGTTTCTGCTCGAAAATTTCCTAAGTTTCAGGGCTATACAGAAACTGCAGACCGTGCCTTTAATAAAAATATGATGAAAAAAAACAATAATAATTTTTTTTGGTTTTTTTTGTTTTGTGTTTAAATGTTATTAATTTCATGTGTACAGCACTTTGTTGCAGCTGTGGTTGTTTTAAATGGCTTTATAAATAAAGTATAATTATTAATATTATGTTTTTATTACAATTTTATCGTATTTACGCAACTTCCGGTCGTTTCCGGTCGCCATTTTACAATTGTCTACTGCGGTCAATGGAGCTCCGCCATAGAGGCTCCTGTCAGCTGGCTCTAGAGGACCGTGTGTCCGATCAGGGTTGCCTCATACGGATAAATTAGCTGGAAACACTCGGTCAACTCTGTGGACGTCTCAGGCCCGGAGGAGCAGCCGCGGATCGCCCCGCGATCGCTCCCACAACGCCGCCCGACATGCTAACGACAGCAGCTAACAGAGCAGCTAACACAGGCGAAGACACCGAGCCGACATGCCG
>JBBPBX010104963.1:0-11654 GCA_038048925.1 Garcialebias charrua
TCACCATTTACCCGGGCTTGGGACCGGCACAAGAGATACAATGGCTTGTGCTCCCTAGTGGCTGGCTGTTTTGTTTTATTATATTGTTTTTTGGTATTATAATCTTGTTTTTCTTTGTGCTTTTCTTAGGCTCCTGTCTGACCTCCAAATGCTAATGTTGCTAGCAATGAGGACCCCACAAGGATGTGTACTGAGCCCCCTTCTATTCACCCTGCTAACACACGACTGCACACCATCATACAGCTCCAACCACTTCATCAAGTTTGCGGACGACACAACAGTGGTGGGTCTCATCAGCAACAACGATGAGACGGACTACAGGAACGAGGTGAGCCGCTTGGCCTTGTGGTACGGACACAACAATCTCACTCTCAACGTGGAGAAGACAAAGGAGATTGTCGTGGACTTCAGGAAGAGGGATGCCCAACATGCCCCTCTGACCATCAACAGCACCGCAGTGGAGAGAGTAGACAGCACCAAGTTCCTGGGAGTGCACGTCTCAAAGGACCTGTCCTGGAGCAGGAACACTGCAGCACTGGCCAAGAAGGCTCACCAGCGTCTCTACTTTCTCCACAAGCTGAAAAGGGCTGGAGCTTCAACCCCCATCATGTGCACCTTCTACAGAGGTGCCATAGAAAGTGTCCTGACCAGCTGCATCACTGTGTGGTTTGGTGCATGTACTGCATCCTGCCGCAAGAGCCTCCAGCGCATCATGAGAGCAGCTGAGAAGATCGTCGGCACCTCCTTCCCCTCACTGCAGGACTTACACAGCAAACGCCTCACTCGGAAAGCCCACTGCATGGCAGGTGATCCCACACACCCACTACACAGCTGCTTCAGACTGCTGCCATCAGGGAGGAGACTGAGGAGTCTCCAGGCTCGAACCAGCAGACTGAGAGACAGCTCTGTTCATCAGGCAGTAAGGATGCTAAACACTCTGCCTGCTCTGCCTCCCCTCCCATTTGAACTGCCTTAACACAAAAAACTTTCTCACACATTACCACACAACACAAAGATTTTAACACTGGTCCCTGTGTCATCAAACGGGTTATTCACTAAACTCTCAGTCATGTGCTCATTCAGTTTGCACTACTTCTCATATTTGCACTGTTTGTATTACATTACTGCCTATAGTCATACTACTGTTTATATTCACTGTTTACATTAATACTGTTTACATTTATTACTACTGTTTACATTTATTACTACTGTTTACATTTACACTACTTTTATATCTACACTACTGCTGATACATATACAGTATTCTCTGACTAGCCTTATTTAAGGATGCCCAATGTGCCTTATGTGCCTTACTGCATATGCCACTTTGCCTCTATACCAACATCAACTACCTCATACATATACTGTGTACATTAACTCATATGCTGCTTTGCCACTCTTTGCAAATGTCAATGCTAGAACCTTCAGTTTATTTTATAGATACACTTTATATACTTTTTATACTACTATGCAATAACTCAGGACAGTATTACACTTTTATCATTTCATTTTATGCTTATGTCATTAAATGTTTAGTGTTTTAGTGTTGGTGTAACTGTCAGGACAGTGTTACACTTTTACTAATTTATGCTTATGTTTATTAAATGTTTTAGTGTTTAAATGGTTACTTTTGCACCGAGGGACTGAGAGAGAAATGCAATTTCAATCCTGTTTATGTCCTGTACATATTGCAGTTCTGACAATAAAAGTTGACTTTGAAACCTCACATCTTCCACAAAGTGCTAAGGTGAATCTCTGCCACAGACAGTCCTGCATTTGGAGATTCATCACAGATGAGTGAGGACGTCGCTTTCCTCTGCTGTGACTGACTCTTAAAATGACTGAAAGACACTGAAACTGTCATACAGAAGCAGATCATGGTATTTATGATGCATACCTCTGGTAATTGTAGTTTCTTTTATTATTAAGGTTGTTATGTTATCATTGTTATCAATTTTAACTTTTTAACATTTTTGAATTTGTTTTGCTCATGAATAAACAGTTTTTAAGCAACAACTTATGTGGATATTTTGTGTGTGCTCTATTTAGACCTGTTGTACATATCTGTATTGCGGGTTTGAACCAGATCTGGGCCGCGTTTTGAGATTCGACTTACTCTACTGGGCCGGACCTGGGCCAAATCCGCCTAAAAATGAAATGAGGATGCCGCATCTGGGCCGCATCTGGGCCAAATTTGCCTAAAAACTAAACAAGGATTCCGTATCTGGGCCACATTTGGGCCGAATGCAGTAGTTTTGTAGCACTTCTGGCCCACCTCCGGCCCAGATCCAATCCAGATCCGCAATCCACATCTGGGCCAGTTTTGGCCCGTTGGACAAAAAGACACCGGGCCGGATCCATTTTACAAATCCGGGCCAAATGTTTTCATACATTTGGCCCAGATCCGGCCCACATAACTTTTGCTGTCTGGGTAGAAGTCCTGATGCAGAAGACCCTGGCTGTGAAAGATTCTCTCTCCAGGATGACTGCAGGCCTTCCAGATGCTATTGTGCAGGTATGTTCCATCTGTAAGCTAGCTAAAATTCCTTACATCACACTATTTTTGTACATTGTACAGTACACTACAGTATATTCATCATCACAAAAAAAAAGAAAACAAATACAATAAGAATCCTAGAACTAGAGGTGTAACTGTACGCTAAAATTACATTTCGGTTTGGTTCAAAGGAGGGCTCGGTTCGGTTTATTTTCTGTACAAAAAAAAAAAAGACAAAATAAAGACTTACAAAATGTTTATTTTGAAAATATGCCAAAAATACATTTGTACTGTATTGTATAATATAGTAATAAATAAAAGTGACCCATTTGGATAATATTCTAAATAAACAACACTGTACAATAAATAAACTATATTAACAATAATAAAAATCTTAACACTGGGCCCTACCAGCATTTTCAAATGAGTACTACTTCTACCAGAGACTATCAAATGACAGTTTGATTAATTTGAATCCTTGGAGAGTTTCTTCTTGTAAATGCTAAACGGTGGGTGATGGGTGTTAATGAGAAAGCTGTTGCTGCTACTCAGAAAATACCTTTGGGACTTGATTCCATTGTTTGTGATTGAGTAGCAAACATTCCAAACCATGCTAATGGCAGCTCCACCTGTGTTGCAGTGAACTGGGTCTTTTGATCGTAAAGGTTGCAGACCCCTGCTCTAGTTCAAAGAAGGCATACTTGATATGTTTCAGAATTATAATTCTAATGTCTAATGAGCAGAATGTAAGACTAAATAGAGAAATTGCATTTCCTGCGAAAATGCATGTGTGAATGCCATTTGTTCAAGAATTAGCAAAAAACAGCTGAATATTATCTAAAATAGCAGAAAGAAGCTTAAATGTCTTAGAAATTTGTAGAGAGATTATAGTTTTGCAGAATTAGGCTGGAAAAAGTTGAAATGAGTGCAAATAATGTGGATTGTGTTGAAACAAGCCTAAATTAGCATAAAACAGCTTAATAGTAGCTAAAATAACAGAAGAAGCTGACACTAGCAGAAATAATCACAAAGCAGCATAATATGAAATATCTGAAACAATCTGAAATTGCAAAAAGTCTGAAATAAGCAGAAATAAGCAAAATAAAGTTGAAATTATCTGAAAACAGCTGAAATTGGTCAAAAACAGCAGAACAAATCTAAAACAAACATAAATAATCTTAAATTACCAGAAGGAAGTGGGTGAGCATGGTTTTGCTGAATTAGGCTGAAAAAAGTTGGATTGATAAAAAAAATGTGGAAATAGCTGAAAAAGCTGAAATTATCATAAAATAGCTAAATAGTAGCTGAAATAGCAGAAATATCCGATTCTTCCAAAAATTTGCAGAAAGGAGCATACAGATCTGAAATTAGCAGAAATAAGTCAGTAAAAGTACTAAAACATTGAAGTAAGCTGAATAAAGCTGTAAGCGGTACATCCTAAAATAAGCTGCTTTATCATTTATTAACAAAAATTAAACTGAGACACACTCTTAAAAAAAAGTCATGATATTGATCCCACATTAGGCATGGTTTGCAAGTACTGTACTGTAATTCAATTGCATATTAGTAGGCCATGTATCAAAACATATCAATTATATTTTTCAGGCTATCCAGACTCGTTTTGCCGGTATGCTGGACAACAAAGATGCCCTACTTGCAGCTGTCAGTTGTCCTAATTTCAAACTCCGATGGCTAAGAGACGCAGATAGGAGGGAGAGAGTAAAAGAGCTTCTGATAGCAGCGTGCCGCACAACGGCTTCTGAACCTGCACCTCAGAGTCCCGTCACAACGGCTTCTGAACCTGCACCTCAGAGTCCCGTCACAACGGCTTCTGAACCTGCACCACAGAGTCCCGTCACAACTGCTAGCCAAGGTGTGATGGACTTTTTCACTTTTGAGACACAGCCAGACGAGACCTACTCTGCAGAACAGGAAGTCATGGAATACCTGAGGTCAGCATATGATCTTCAAATTCTGCATAAATTTTCAAACATTAAGAAAATTTTCATGAAGTATAACACTCCAACACCTTCAAGTGCTCCTGTGGAACGTCTTTTTAGTCTGGGAGGTCTCGTGCTCACACCTAGAAGAAATAGACTTTCGGATAGGAGGTTTGAACAGCTTTTGTTAATGAGGTACAACCACTGGTTTACTGACCCAACTCCACTGTTTCACTCATGAATCTGCGCCTGCATCCAGCCCCTCCTCCTCTCCCTCACTAGCTATGTTTCCATCCAATTTAAATTCGATTTTTGAGCGAATTTTAGAAAATTTCGCTAAAATGTAAATTAAAATTATGAGGATCAGAAGTGTTTCCATTAAACTGGCTTGAAGCGCATCTGCAATGCCACGCAAAGCGTCTCTACGTCAGACGTCAGCGTCATTACGTCACACGTCAGCGCCATACGTCAGACGTCAGCGTTACGCACTTCCACAGTAAACAGGAAGTAGCGTTTGAAAACAGACATCTCGGCAAAATGGAGAGAATATTTCAGGTATGTGTTGCTATCGGGCAAGTTGTATTTATTCTGTCATGCCAACTAGTTTTAGCGATGTTACATGTTGTCCGGAGCGGAAACAGCTGATCAGTCACGTGACGTGAATGTTCGCTGCGGCAGAACTGAGTCGGCTAATCTGTTTCCATCTGTCGTTTAGCCGACTCAGCTCTGAATCGACTCCCCAAAAACTACCTCAAGCGAGCGTATAAACTTTAGAGCGACTTAGAGGAAGTTAACTCGAATTATGCCGTTTCCATTTAGCTTTTCTGATGCGATGCTTCATAATGCGCACCTAGAAACCTTGATGGAAACACGCCTACAGAATACAAACCCTTCACCCGCTCCTGCACCCCCCCCCCCACCTCCTGCTGTGTAAAAACTGCCGTTGATGGCAGCTTTAAGGGTGATTGACGTTGACGATGCTGACATGATGAATTCATGTGTAAATGACTGGGTGGCCCTGGCAGCTACAAACGAGATGTTTAAGTGCACAACTGTGTTTTTGGTTTTATTATGAAGGAAAAAATCATTTATTTTGAGATATTTCTTTTGCACAGTTACAGCTGTTTGTTAATAAAGGTCCCTGTGCTATGTGTGTGAGAACTGGGGCTTTGATTCAGAAATATATTTTTGTTATTACTTTATGGATATGTTTTCTGTTGAAATTTTAAGTGCACAGCTGTGTTTTTGGTTTTATTATGAAGGAAAAAAACATTTATTTTGAGATATTTCTTTTGCACAGTTACAGCTGTTTGGGTCCCTGTGCTATGTGAGAACTGGGGCTTTGATTCAGAAATATATTTTTCAGATATTTTAGAGAAGAGTGTATTAGTTTTTCTTTTACAATTTATATGTTTGTTTGGATGCTAAGACCCATGTGTACACAATTTCATAAAATAAAAATAAAACACTGATTTTGATGTTGAAAGACTGTCTTTATTATATTATTTATTTTAAAACGTGTTTACAGAAAGACTTTTTTGTAAAAAATATTAGTTGTTTAGTGGTCAAGAAAGACACTATTTTTTATATAAAGCAAGTATTCCTTTATTCATTCAACCTTCATTTATGATATTGAAATCAAGAAATATTTCCTTATTTTGTATGAAAAGTATGTAAAGTTAGTATGTTGTATGTAGTATGTTAGTATGAAAAGCTTTTAAAAATATTAGTTCTACCACTGACATGAAGTTTAAACAAGCTTAAAGTATAGGTGTCATTAACAGTATTGAATGTGCGTCTTTGCTTCACTTTGACAAACATACTTGTTCTGCAACACTGTGAGACTTAATTAACTTTTGCTTGTATACAACAGCTAACAAACAAGATGATAAAGAATAAACAATTAGAGAAAACAATTTTTATTGTTATTGTTGCACTGAAAAGAACACTGCAGTCTTTCATTGTGCGGTCCACAGACAATGAACGACATAATTTTGCAGCTCCCGTTGTGCAAATACATCAGAACATTAAGAAAGATAAAATACAGAGGTAAAAATAGAATAAAAACATAAAATAAAAAATACAGTAAAAGCAACAGTATCAGCCATATCAAAAAGTCAGGTGGCCATTATTGCACATAACCTTATTGCACATAACCACAGTGTTTGCAAGTTAACCATGTGTGTTTATAAGTCTTAACTGCTGTTAGATAATGAACAATAAAATAATTTTGCAGCTCCCGTTGTGCAAATAAATCAGAACATTAAAAAAGATAAAATAAAGAGGTACAAACACTGTATATATTATTATTATTTACCCACATATCAACCGGTAGTTTATACGGACATTTTTGGAGTCCAGACAGTTTCACTTTCATACTGTCGCGCATCTGGTAGTAAACTGTCTTCGTATTCATAAGACATCCTTCCAAAGATGTGTGCTACACAAAAATATTCGATTCGACTTTATAGCAAACAAAACCAGAGCCTCTGAACAAAACGAATTCCAATGGTCTAAACCGCAGTTTACCCCCACAACGAAACCTGATGTTGAAATCACGTGATGCGTGACATCACGTCGACTTCGAGAATTACTCTGTCCTCCTCACCATAGACATTACAGTATGCTCCTCAACACCCCTCCTACTCTCTTCCCCCCCTCCCCTCCACTCCCAGCTCTGGGTGAGAGCATTTTGCGGGGGTTATCACATTTTAAATAAGCTTAAATGTTTAGGACAATTGGTTGTAATTTTTCTCAGTACATTACCTTACTTGTCAGTAAATATTATTACTTACTGTTTTTGCATAACGTGTAGTCACGAAAACAAGGTACTACTTTATAAGAAAGTGGAGCGGTCCACCCCCTTCTTTTTTTTTTTTTACTGTGGTATCTCCCTACCTCACAACTTCTTCCGGATTTCAAAGTGCTGGTGGTTTGCAACGTGTGGTCTGACTGAACCCTGGAATTTAATGCTACTCTGAGCACCTCTGCAGTAAGGTTGGTGATATTAATTTAATCTTATCTATGTTTATTTAAAAATACCTACATTGTTTTGTACGTATGTCGCAGTTTAATATGTCAACTAACATAAAAATGCATGAATATTGGCGTGTACTTATTAATTTAGCTCCGTTTACAAATAGAAACTGAACCGTACAGTTTCGGTGTATGTTTGTCAGACCTATTGGTTAACATTTCGCTGTGTTTAGAAACTTTTCAAGTCTACCCGGGCAAATTCAAACGGGCCAATCGAGCGCGGCCACTGACTGACGTCGTGCGAGTTAACCAATCAAAAGCGTACATATTGGGGCGGGGGCGGGGTTCGCACAACGCCATCTCTTTTTTTTTTTTTTTTCAGAATCACATACCAGTTTCAAGACAACAGTGTTGAAAAAAGGTAAGATGTAGGAAGTTGTTACTCCTTCATTCTGGCTCATTATCGGTCTTTTGCACGTGACGTCACGGCTCATATCTTTTTGCACTTACGGTCGCCATTTTCCGGGGATACCCGTTCATTTAAACAGAGGAAGTCCATGTTAGACACAGTGCGATACAGAACAATAACATCAGCAAAATGCAAACTAGATATAAAAATGAGCAGAAGCCTTATAGAGAGAAACTCAACCTTGAAGCCAGAGAACGTTACATGGTGAAGTTAGCTTCAATTATCAACATTGATCCTTACGAGGTAGCAGCTAAGGCATGGACTTCCTCTGTTTAACTGAACGGGTATCCCCGGAAAATGGCGACCGGGAGTGCAAAATGTCATGTGTCTGCAAAAGACCGATTGTCCAAAAATACTATCCTGATAACTGCATCTGGATAAAGTGAATTTAATTGTGGTTGGATCAGAAGAGTAAATAGTTACCATTCTGACACCACATTACAGTAGTTTGTACACAATCCATCACAGCTGCATGCCTTTTAAAAAATTATTATTATTATTATTATTTTATTTTATTTTTATTTTTTTTGGGGAGAGATCACCTCCCAATAAATGTATTTTGGAAAATATTTTACTTTTGATAAGTGGGAGTGGTGGCGCAGAGGTTAAGTAGGTGCGCTTGTGATCGGAAGGTCACCGGTTCAAGCCCCGGTACCGACAACATCAAAGATGTGGGTGGGATAAGTGAAGCGGTCACATTTGTCTCCACCCTCATCTGCCCCACTCTGGGCCCTTGAGCAAGGCCCTTAACCCACATCATCTGCTCCCCCGGGAACCCTAGATATCAGCTCTCTGCTCCACACAGAGGGCTGTGGTTGCTCGGTGGTCTGTGGTTGTGTCAGGAAGGGCATCCGGCGTAAAAACAACTGCCAAATCTTCATGCGACTAGATCGCTGTGGTGACCCCTAACGCAGGGAAAAAGCCGAAAGAAGGAAAAAAATAATAATAATTTTACTTTTGATAAGTACAAAATAAATAAGATACTTTAGGACTTTTACTCCAGTAATATTCTTACAGGAGACTTTAACTTTTACCAAAGTAATTTTATGATAAGGTACTTGTACTTTTACTAAAGTATTACTTTGAGGTACTTTATACAACACTAATTAACAATTTGTACGGGTATACAATGTTGCTTAAAAGCTAAACATCACACAAAGCCCCCAGAGACTGGTTTCCATTGTGGTCCTGTGTATTCCTGATTACATACAGAAAATGCCCTTTCTGTTAACAAACTGTTCCCTGTTGAACAAACACTAACATTACATTTTAAGGAAATTCTACCATTGCTGTTCATCGTTCTTTAGTTTTAGCAGGTCGCTTTCGTAAATGAGCCCATGAGGTTCAAAAGATTTACCTGACTACCGGTAAATAAAGGTTGAATGAATGAATGAATTTCTAACCAAAATAAAATCAACATCAATTATGCACACACATGCTCCAACCTTTCAAAATGTATGCAAAGATGAAGTTGTATGAACGTTTGTGTTTTACAGATGGAACCACAGATGACAGCAATGAAGAGCAGCTTTTGAAAGGCAAGTCTGTTAGACATTCCTCACTGTGTCATTAGCAGGTTATTTTTGTTTCTCATTTAATGATTTTAACTTTTCTTCTAAAGACCTTGCCATCCACAAGATGACTTCAGTGCTCACTGAAGTACTTGTGGTGGTGAAGGATCTGTCCAGAGATGTGCAGTTCATCAAGAACAAGTTGAGAGAGGGCAACATGACAAGGTGGTATCCGGGGACCAGCCACCGCAACTTATACATTCCCTGTCCAGCTGCCAGTCACCAGTGAACAAGACTTCATGGGGTGGAGTCATTACTGATGGAAGAATCAGTTCGTCAAAAGATGGTAATTTATTTGATAGACTGAACTGCATTCATTTATTAAATGTAGACCATTTCAATGTGGTCTGGCTCATTTTTCCTCAAGGAAAAATATGCTAAGCTCTCTAGGCACTTGAGCACAAATTCTTATCTAAAAGTTCAAAATGTGCCACAGAACATCTGCTATTAATGAAATGTTTTGAAATTGTTCAAATACTGTATATCAGGGATGTCCAAAGTGTGGCCCGAGGGCCATTTGTGGCCCCTGAAACGATTTTGTGTGGCCCCTGACTTCAGATCAAGAATTATACTTTACAAATTTGTCCCCCTGGCACAGGTGTTTGATGTAGATGGAGAAATTCTATTTGTTATTTGGGCAAATTTATCACAAAGTAAAATCTTATAATTAAAAATATTGGGAACAATAACAATTATTTGTCTTTAAATAACAAAACTCTTAGCTTTTTCTAAATCTATCTAGTGACTTCTACTCAAAAGCTGATTTTGCTTCACTCCAATCTGCTTTAAATTATAGAATAATGTTCCTCATGTACAGCACTTTGTGTCAGCGGCCATTGTTTTAATGCACTTTATTAAAAAAAGTTGATTTGGGGTGCACCGTGTCTACATTTGGCTTTGATCTTTCTCTAAAATCACAGAGTTCTCTGAGTCAGCTTCAGGTGCTTGTAGTTAATCTTAAATATCTTCTAAATTGAACCAGGTGTTTCAATGCCTTAACATCACACAACAATTACAGTGGAGAAACTTGTCAGTTTGGTAAAAAAAAAAAGTTAAAGTAATTTTTATTTATTTTTTTCTGTGCAGAGATATTCTTGTGCTATATTTTTTAAATGAATATATCCAAAGCTCCTCAGTTGAAAACACTAAAATGGTAGAAAAGATGTTTAAAAACCTCTTTCCTCAGAAGGACACAACACAACACTGCATATTTGGTGAGCTTCCTCCCCTGCAAATTACTTTATAGACTGCTGGTGATTGAGAATACAGGTAGTCCCCGACTTACGAGCGAGTTCCGTTACAACGAGGTGCTCGTAAGATGAAAATTTGTAAGTTGAAACACGAAGCACAAGTTCTCGTAAGTCCGGAATTTCGCTCGTAAGTTGGAACGGTTTTGCTAGTGCGACTACAAACACTCGTTTTTCATCGAAAAACTGCTTACTAGTGCATAAAAATGATCGGAAACGTGTGTCCACATGTTTAGCTAACGAACTGTGGTGAAAAAACACAGAAAAACTCTGTATTTTTTGCGTTTTTTCCAAAAATTCGCCAGCTCGTAAGTCTGGAACCTCGTAAGTAAGAGCGCTCGTAAGTCGGGGACTACCTGTATAATTATGCTCTTAGTGTGCCATATAGTAAAAAATTCTTTTGAATTTCTAAAATGTATTGCATCTTGTCTTTCATGCCTCTTCTGTATGAAATGCAAAAAAAAAAAAAAAGGATTAATTTTGAATAAAGAAAATGTGAAAGTGCAAGCTATAAGAAATAATCAAAGGACAATGTTCTTGGTGAGCTTAATAGGTGCATGGATATGTTGTCAAGATCGAGTCAAACTAGACATTTGCTTCTCTTTCCAGTTCAGTCTAATTGGATGTTGAGCATTTAATTTAAAAAAATCACACCCGTGTGAAGTGAGTGCTGCTCTCATCACTGTACCTCATCAAACGTCATCTCATTATGGCCAATGACATTTTGCATCCTCACACAATATTTGTTTATACAAACACTCAAATTTGTCATATTCAGTGGGAATGTGTGGGACAGTTTGTGCACACACCAAAAGCAGAACATGGGAGATAGCACCTCTCAAAAAAAAAAAGAGGGGAGGGGGGTATACAATTTTATCAAATATACACCATCTTCCTCACTCTTATTTTTGTGTCTTTCAGCTGCTGCTCGGCAGTTTGACCCAAAGCTAACTG